>CAAKHB010001205.1:66462-100053 GCA_901007665.1 Aeoliscus strigatus
TCCCCCCCCCCCCCCCCCCCCCCCCCGAGGGGGGGGGGGGGGGGGGGGGGGGGGGGGGGGGGGGGGGGGGGGGCGGGGGTCGAGCATATGGCTTCACAGACGTGGCAGTCATTTCCAGCCACTGACCTGAGTGAGGTCAAGGACAGCCGTGGATGGGTTGGTATGTTTTGGTCACGTACAAAACATCCATACACACTTCGATACATACACACACACACACACATACACACACACACACACTTTCCTTCACTTTTCAGCCGCAGTACTACACAGTCTGACTCACCAGCTGCACTCACAGGAGAGAGCGACTCCATTCTCACTGGCTGGAGAAGACAATGAGGGTTTTGTTTTCTTTTCGTGTCCTCTGTTTGATGTCAAAGCCGGCGCGAGGGAGCAAACGCTTCTCTTTTCTTTTTTTTCACCCTTCTCAAAACATGCTGATGAATTGAATCAGCTGACACAAAGCAGAATTACAGCTCCTTCTCTGCTGCTGCTGCTGCTGCTGCAGAGAGAGCCATAAATACCCCCCCACACCCCCCAGGTAATCATCAACTGTCAGATTTTAGACATTGGGGGGTTAATGCAGCATCACAAATGGCTTTCTGATTAATAGGAACAATCCTCTGAGCAGGGAGGAGATTTGTGGTGACGCTGCTTCCGCGCTGGCTGCCAGATACAGCTGGCGTGTGTGTGTGTGTGTGTGTTACTATATTCTGATTGGACAAGAGGTGAACGCTACATGTTGGAGTAACAATTAAAAAGAAAGCAAAACTGCTTTTTCAATGTTTTCCTTCGATTAGCTGATGATTTATAACGAGTTTCATGGGTTTGACTCTTGCTGCTTTCATCTTAGTTGTCATGTTTTTTTTTTTTTAACTCTATTTTGTTGTAAAGTTTGAGCTACATGGGCTGTACGATAATGTTGATCATCACAACTGTTAAGAATTCCTAATGAGACTCACATGTTGCATCTGTTAACCATTTGTTCTACTCATCAACACTCACCTGGACACAAGGTGAGATCGCTGTGATGTGCATTACATTCTCCCGAATGAGATAGAGATCGAACGCATATGAATATATGAATATAAATATTAGTTTGAACATGGGAACATGGAGGTTAAATGATTTAAGAACCCAATCAAACCACACTGACATTAGATCAAACTCAGTCTCATTGAGTCTTTGAGGAAAAGAGCTCGGAGATGCTCGGCAGCACCAAAGGTCACGACCCCGGGCGGCTCTGTCCAACGCGCCAATCAGCTGAAGGAAACAGCGGCGCAGCAGGCGGCTTGGGAGTTCAGCATCAGTGACCCTGTGCGGAGTCTAAAGCTCAGCTTATGCGCGTTTTTCATCGCGTGTCACAACCTTTCCAGCTGCATCTCATTTGTCAGAGGTCAAAGTGTCATCACACTTTCTCAGTGAAACACTCTTTATCCTTACGGTAATAACAAAAAAAAAGGGAATGGACACAGTAATCAGATTACTTTGACACGCTCCCGTTGGCCTGTGGACAAAAAAACCTTCTGTAAATGTATGAATAGTCGCTCAAGGTCTCCACCCAGCAGGAACATTTTCTCTGGTAGATGTTGAATCAATGACTTTGAATTGTGTGACAGAAAAGGAAATGAAGCAGGCAGAGAGGAGAGAAGGAGCTGACTGACAGCGAAGACGGAATTTCTGGAAGGACTCAGAGGTTGGAATTTGAAATGCGTGAAGGCAAAAAAACGACTTGGTGGCAGACTGAAAGAATGTCGGTTATTTTCTGACTCTGAATGGATTTTTAAAATGAAAACAGACTTTACCCACATGCTTTCAAACACTTTATGCAAGGTAAGAATGTTGGAGTGACGTGACCGTTTTCAGAACCAAGTTCAGCAGACAAAAGACTTCGTGGTTATGACATCTTTTTATGACATCTTTTTATCACACAAGCGACCTAACAAATTCATGCACAGTGGTCCTTGTTTTCAGGGAATTCAGATGAATACGGGGCGACACGTTGGTGCAGTGGTCAGAAAGTCCTTGTTCGATTCCTGTCCTGGGATACTGTCTGTGTGGAGTTTTCAATCTCTCCTTGGGTCAGCGTGGGTTCTCTCCAGGCTCTCCAGCGTCCTCCCACCTCCTAACTCCTGCTGAGGTTAATAGGTCACTGTAATAAATCACCCGTAGGTGTGAATGCGAGTGTGAATGGTTGTCTGTCCTTCATGTGGCCCAGATGGGCTGGTGACCCATTCAGGGCGGACCCTGACGTTCACCCGTCCAAGATAAATACTGTATATATTCGTCAAACCCTCCAACACAAATCATTAGAGTAATAAAGGAAAAGTGAAAAATGAAGTAAAGGTTACATGGATAAAAGCTGATTCCCAGATGTTCATTTCCTTCTGTACTCTGAGCATAATTATGTTATTTACTCCAGGTGACAAACACAAGGCAAGTTGTCTCCCATCCCTCTTCCAAACATTAGCACAATGTCTCCTCTCTTCTCTCCCTTCTCACATGAATAATTCATGGCAGCAGAGATAAGGAATTATGTAAAAGAAGAAGCACAACAATCTCTGTGGTTAGGAATAGTTAATCACAGCATCCCGAGGGAAGGCGATAATGTCACAAGCTTGTCAAACTCACTTATTCTGCTTTGCAGCTCGTCCAGGTGTGAGATGGCAAAAAGGTGTGCGCGCAACTGTTGATAGACCAGATAAATGCTTGGTTTTAGAATAAGCATAAAGTGGTGGAATCTAATAAATTATACTTCCTCTGCTCCTTGTTTAATACGCAAAATAACAAGTATGTGTTGATGATGGCGCATTTGTATTATTTTATACATTATTTATTATTAGTTGTGTTTGTTCTATTATAATTATTTCCATTAACTTCGGTATGATTATTTCTTTTTTCAAAATGAAAAAAAACCAAACGACAGTACTTCTACTAGGACCAGGTGATAGGATGTGAAACAGGAGCAGAATCACCTAAAGTAAGGTGCATTTTCTCAACACTGAATTTTGCCAGATTTGTTTTCCCTCTTAGAAGTACAACTGCTCATTACCCTGTTGTGTCTCTGCCTGTGCTGGGAAACATCCAGCTGCACAAACGGGGTGGATGTTGTTGACCCAGTGCCACACGGGTTAGTGGAGCACAGCGAGTGTCAAAATGTGACAAATCTCTCTGAGCCCTCGGTTCCCAAGTCCCTTTTGTTCACATCCCACCTCCATACTGAAGAGGCACTCCGTCACAGGAGGCAGAGCAGCGCTGGAGGATACGGCTGATTTAACCACAACATGTCGATTTTCAGTCCTGAAAAGAAATGTCAAAAGAAAGGGGAACTTTGCCCCTTTTTTTGTCTGTGAGGTTCCACTCTGATTACAGTGCCTGCAAATAAAACAGGAACACAACAACGAGGCACCAAGTGACACTGATGGTCACCGTATGCCCGACCACCAGGGGCGCTCACGGAGGCAGACAGATGATTTAAAGACAGACGTAGGTGTGAATGGAGATTGGTTCCGACACACTGTGTGGCCCGTGTGAGGTCCAGTACGAACACGAGCCGGTCAGGTCGTAGGAAGAGACGTCTCCTCGTTGGACGGGTGTTAATTATCAGACCAAAGTCCTTGCCAAGACCATTTGTCGTGACGGGAGCTCTGGCAGACAGAGGACACGCTGCTCTCCACACAACCAACCGTTGTGTCCAGTCTCTCTCCAGTTGTACGAGTTCATCTGCTTTTTCTGACACATCAGAGATCATCCTGAACGCGGTTTCCCTGTGCAAACTAAAGATTCCATGAGTTCACTTGACTGTTTTGTGTGTTTTCTTGTCAACAAACTATAGACTGGAACCATCTCCAGCGTGCTATCAATTATTCACAGGGCACGAGCTTTTTTTGTGTGTTCCCAAAAATAATAACAGTCCAAAATATTCCCTGAAAAATGAATCAGAACAGGGAAAGAACATCCTGACGGTCGGCACGGCCGCGGACCATTACGGCTTTAATCTAAGTGCAAACGCTGAGTCATGTCTCGGTTTTCTTTCAGCCCGTTGAAAATGACACTCAACAGTTTCTGCTTCGTTATTATTCACCAGCAGAGGAGGCAGAAGGCTTCTGGTGAAATCCACCGGCAGTGGGAATGTCGGAGTTCGCAACCTGTTGTGAAAACTCTAGCTAACAGCTGTAGTTACAACATAACCACGGTCCCATTGACAACAAATTCCTTGAAATGGACACAAAAAACCTACGTGATCCCAAAACGGTAAAAACATAATAAGACAGATACCGAGCCACGGACGCCATCTTGGATTCTGAACCTGGGTTGGACCAAGATACAGGTCGGACGACAAACTAAAAAAATGACTGAGAACACACATCAGTCGGCCATCTTATCTGGTGAGCATTAAATACCTTCATTATTCAGGGAGACACGCTGTCTCCTGACAAAGAGTCCATGCAGGCGCTTGATTGTCCCTTCGTGCTGGTGAATTTCATACTTGCCCCCCGCCCCCCCGTCTCTGTTTTGACTTCTTCTAAAAGTTTACACAGCACCGGCCTTCAGGAGCAGCAGGTGCTAGCAAACGGTAGCAACAGTTGGGTGCAGAGCCTCCGACTTTGGGAAGACATTGCCGATGCCGCATAGCGTTAGCATACCTCGAGTCTCCTCGACGCGTCAGGCTGCAATAAAGACACCCCTTCTGAAGACATCTGACGACTCCTGCGAACTCCTTTCTTCGGAAATTTCGGCGCCGTTTGGACTTTTAGGTTGCGCTTCTGCTCCGGTCAAAGACCTACCCCCCAAATAACTTTGGTTAGCTGAACTTGTAATTCTGTGCGCCACCATCTTGGATTCTCAACTCTGGTTCCTCTGAGTTGGATCGGTGTCTGTGTGGAAGTGGAACACACTATCCCTATCTTGACACAGAATCCACGCTGAAGAGGTGAGTGGCGGCTGAGTATTGCCCCCATTTCCTTCCACCTGAATCTACCCTGTGTGTCACCTGTCATCAACCTTCACCCTGACAGGCAGCAAAACCATCTTTCAGGATAATTAAACACTCGAGTGCAGTCTGACGTGCCCGGCTATGGGAGGTGAATGCCTAAAGAAGCAGAAGTCCTCCATACCTACAGTCCAACGGCTCCTCGCTCCGTATAACATGAGGGAGCAAAATATGAAGCCGTTGAATAATTACAGTCGAACCCCCGGCTAGAAGAGACGTGTCAATAATTCATGTTGTCGGCCCGACGGGTCTTAATTTGATTGTACTGTTCGGTAAGTGCCGTCGTTCGCAGGCCGGGTTGATCAGACGGGAGGTGGAAGGAGCAGTGGAGTCGGGGGATGTTGGACGTTGTGGTCAAAGCTGGAGAATAGCTATTGTGGATATTATTCTATTTCACAGTGTGAACACACACACAGATAGGCTGCTGCTGCAGAACCGCTTACTCATGTTCTCCTCTTTCACGTCACCGTCGTCCTGTCGCCCTCCTTCCCTCGCTGGGAGAGCAGGACGAAATGAAAAGAGAAAATGTGCTGACTGGGAAAAGGGATGACGCATCGAACGGAGCTGCTTCTGAAAATCTAAATTAAAAGAAGCCTGTGTGTTTCATTTGAATTATTCATAACGGCGAGCTGCATGCAGCCGCTGCCACGGGACAGGAGGAAGAATGCCGCGAGTTCCACAGAGCTACGATCGGATCGACGCCGGTGGAACTGAGCGCTTAACGACACTTTGATTCAGGAACCTTCCACAGCAGGCCGGGTACGTCATGACGGTGAATTCGGACCCAGCAAACGCTCTGCACCCAGGCGCCGTTTCTGATTCACGTCACAACTCCCTCACTTCTCCATGAGTCCGTCGGCAGCGTGTCAACACCATCCCAGAGCTTCTACTCAACGATGCAGCGTCAGACGACCACTCGAGGTTTACGGAAAAATACCAATAAAACCAATAAAACAGTACAACTTCAAATAACTACAGTTACAATGAAAGCAAAAACCCATGCAGAATACATACATACAATATACATCTTGAAACAAACTATACTGAGATGTGTGTGTGTGTGTGTGTGTGTGTGTGTAGTATTTTTGTTGGAACTGCTCTTGACTTACCAGGAGATTCTTATCATACATTGTACTTATTCTGTTCATTTCAGTGGATCCCCGTCGACATCAAACATCTGATCTTCACGCCATGAGGTGATTTGATATCGTAAATTCGCCTGCACTTCACTGGACTGCAAGAATTGTTCAGTAGGTGTTTCGCCTGGCTGAGTTTGATCGTGCGCTCGCTGCAAAAGAACTGCTCCGAGGTCCTGATGGAATCCAGTCCGTTTTAAAATCAGACGTTTGGCCACATCACAGTGGGTTTCAAGGGCTTGTGCACGTCCGCATGAGCAGATATCCGTCTGCTCGCTGCTTTGAAACATCAGAAACACGCACGACGTTCACATACAACCAACCGGTCTCACATTCATTTGTACCTTTGCTCGGTTTGCCGCTTTCATATTTGTGTTCAGACCCACATCTGAGAAGACGCGATAGACTTTCCCAACTTAAGGAGGAACTAAAATACCGCTGCGTGCCCCGACCAATCAGAGCGGCAAACAATGTGATGTCAGAGAAACGAGTCAGTGTCAGAGATTGTTCTGGAGAGGAGTGGAAGAGTTTGATGGAGAGACGGTGGAATGGAAATGATCTGTGTTTGTCTTGGAAAGAATCGTCCAACTCACTTCCTGTTGATGCCAAAGATGAGTCAAACCCCCTGCTCTTCAGCAGCAGCAGCCATCTTTGTTGTGGTCATAACCACTGCCCCGCCCACAGACTCTGTACGCGGCTCTGACCCCGCCTCCCTCAGACAGACCTTTACCAGATTTGCAGAGCAAATCCGAGGCCACGTCCACACAGAGATGGATCCGGAATGGGTTTAAAAAAAAGCAACCATCCATCCATAGTCCAATCGTCTCCACACAAATGACACAAACACGCCGTCATACATATTCCAGGCCTGTATGTGGCGCTGCAGTGCTGCAGAAATCCACCATGTTGTGATGTCGGACGAGCAGACACGTGAGCTGTTGTTGTTGTTAGCTAGTTAGCATCATGCGGGCTAAGGAGAGGTGGAGCTGTCATCGGCTCAGGAGAGATGATCGTATTCAGGCTCCAAAGCACGTATGGATTCGTATGGAACGAACGGTGAAGGTCACTGATGCCCCTGAACGTGGCTTCATACAGTTCCAGTATTTGTCCTTCTGAACCTGACAGCAGTCAAAACAGCCACACACACAGACAGGAAATATGAAGCTGCTCGTCACTGTCGCGAGTGTTCGCGTCCACCTCAGAGCTGCGATTGGCTCTTTTGTCCATAATTTGGCAGAAACGCAGTCACATTGTTTTGCATTTCCTTTGTATCGTGAAGAATCCGCAGAGCCGTGTTTTGTTATTCCGTGTCTTAAAAGGCAAAAAGATAAAAACAAAACGATGACTCTTTTGTTATCTGCTCCCGCGCTGCACACAAATCACCCCTGGCACAGTGTCACACAGCAAATTAAAAGCTTTTAAGTGCTTTCCTCCGCGCTCATTAGCATAAGTATCGAGTGGCAGGGGATCGTGGCGGCTCTTTAAGAGACAGAGATAACCTTAAACTTCACGTCTTGGAGGGAGAGAGGCGGCAGAGGCAGTGACTTCAGGTGCCGTCTGGATGAGCCAACCTGGCGTGAGCCCCTCCTCCATCCACCCTCCCACCGTGTTTTTAAATCTCATCCACTCCACAACAGTCACGTCGTCACTTAGATAATGAATTATGGATCGCAGCCAGGGTGATATTCAATATTAGATGAACTGCATATCTTCATTTGGTGGCGGCGACGACCCCGCGCTCAGCAGCATCAACTCCAGGACTGAAGGAAAGCTCATTACGGTCCATGTGCACGATGGGGCGTGAGCAGCGTGCACAGGCGTGAGCTGTACACAGTGTTTACCATAAACGTGTGTGTGTGTGACTCCAAAGCAGGCAGGTTCATTCTAAATGGACGAACAGGACGACAGACGTCGCTGTCGTCGCCGCAGAACGCGCTCGGCTGTCGTGTCCAGATCGTCCCGCTGCTCTTTCTAAGCTGAAGAGAAAAAAAAAAAAAAAGGAGCAAAGAAACACAGACGTGTATGGTACATTTATGAGAACATGGCAGAATAGTCCGCCTGAGGGTTCACTGGAGCGTTAGCGAGTGCAGAAGAAAAAAAGAAAAAAAAAAAACACTGACGCACGGCCTTCTATTAGGACTAGAACGTTCTTGGAAAACACCTTTCATTCAACGCATGCAGCTCAAAGTATTTTACAACAAAAGGCTAAAAACTAATGTTTCCACAAATAATCATGACAGTAGTTTGAAAGTTGAACATCTATCACGATGAAGTTAAAATCCATGCACATCTGCGTTTCTTTTCCAGAAACCATGAAGTACACTGACACGTTGGAGCCATTATTGCTTTGAAATTACACGCACGTATGGAACATTTACAAGAACATGGCAGAATAGTCTTTTTGAGGGTTTAGCGAGTGCAGGGAAAAAAAAAAAAAAAAAAAGTCTACAGTGAAATCAATGTGGGTGCCTGTGATTATACATCTGGCCAGTAGGTGGTTTCGTGTGCACATGAAGCTTCGAGCCATGAACGATTTCTCGAACCAGTTGGCTCAAGTGGTCTGATGCCTCATAAGGCTTCATCTCAACATCACTAACATCTGGGAAGGATTTTGTAACTTGAGCACTGAATAAAAATTGTGTTACCAATAAAATGTATGATTACGTTTAGCGCAGGTCATGTTTAAAAAGGAATCAGATAGAAACATTCAGATAGCTTTACACTGAGAGTGTCGCATAAACTAGTTAATAGATAGAACTAGTGGCATCACGTGCTGCGTGTGACGTCTTGTTTTGGTTCTTTGGTTCCCTTCAACAAACGATGGCGGCTGATCCACATTCACGCCATGATCTGACCGGACATAGAAGAGTAGAACTGAGCATTAAAACCTGCAGTGGGAACGTAGCTGGAGATGCACAGTTGGGGGTAGAATGAATGAATGAATAGACGCTCACCCCAACCTGCACGCTGACACACCTACACACACACAAACAGGCGTTTGAGGTGATAGAGCGTCGTCCTTGGATGCTCAGCCACACTTTGCTGCAATGTATTGGAGTCGACCTCCTCGCTGTCAAGCTGCAGCAGCGCCGTCGACTCATTATCTTGTGTCATGTGACAGCATCTCTGAATCATTTGGCCCTGGGAGCCTGACACTAAAAAAAAAAGGTGGGGGGGGGCAAAAAAAAACAGGAAGAGAAAGCAGGAACAATGTCCCCTTTCCCTGTACAGATTATATAAGAAATTACACTGATTTCAATCACAGGCACAGTTTTATCTGGGAAAGTAGGTGAGGTGTGTACCTGTGCACGGACAGAATAAATCTGCTCTCTGTGGTCCCTTCAAACCCTCATCTGAAGTCTCATGTTTCTAAGTAGCCTGTAACCTGCTGCGCGTTTTTTCCCATTTGACCCGAACTGGATCTAGCTCTAGAACTGTTGAACATAGAACAAATCTGTTCACCTTATGCTGACTCATCAGACTCTCAGCTACAATCTCCTGTTCTGGCTCACAGGACCATTGATACATTAGAGAACCTACAGCGAATGGATCCGGTGTTTATTGACATTTAATCTGACCTTTTATGGTGGAGTTCTAGACACAGATGCTCATGGTTCCAGAACAATCTGGTCCTGGTCCATTAGCAGCAGTTACTTACATTTTATTACAATCTGTTCACTATGACTTATTTTGCAAATCAGACGTCTGTCCGAGTGATCGTTTAATCCTGTTTTGTTCTTTTGTGCTGTGGTTTGCCTTTCTTTGACAGTCGGCACAGATTCGTGCGATGGTTGTAGCAGGAAGGACACCGTTCACTGCGCGTTGAACTGTGTGTAACTGTGTGTGCAATGGTCTGATCTGATGTGAAGCTCTTTGTTCTCGCAGGCTGATGACAGCGTGTTCACTCTGTTTTCTAATCACACTCGTCTCCCACTCGCGCCATCGAATCCTGCTGCTTTCACAAATTCAGTGAGTCATCACCGCCCGTCCGATCGCAACCGCGACACGCCTTCGTCGTTAGCCAATCAGCGACTGGCGAAAAAAAACATAGGTCGACCAACGTGTAGTGCAATAAAATGGCATCAGTGGAATGTGGTATAATAGAATAATATAAATAAGAAAGAATAAAAATGCGATAAAATCATAAAGGTAGCAAACAAACTCCTTAAAAAAGTAAAAAAAAAATGTATTATTAATACTAATTATTACGTATAAGCATATTACAATTTGAAGACTTGGGATGTGATGTCACCCGTGATGTGCGTTGTTTTACAAGATGGGACAAACGCGGGGAGGGCGCTGTGATTCGCTCACGGTTCCAGCACACGGAAACAGCACAGAACAGCATGAGGACGCCAGGCGACAGCAGCTTCCTGCGGGCGCCCCAGCACTCCTTGGCGTGGGAAGAAGCTCAGGCGAAAAACCACGACAACAACGCCACGAATCGCGTGAAGCAGGCGCATCCGGCGGTCGACCTGAGCGTGATCCCACACGCCGACGAGCGTCGCCTCGAGGAAAACGCGCTGCTCCACGTAAAAGACGCTTCCTGCTGTTTGAGACGCTTCCTGTCACAATGCTTCATTCAAATGTTAATGCTTTTCTGGAGGTAATCCTCTTTATGGTTATTTTGTTGTTAAAAAAAAAAAAAAAGGAGGCGTCTCTCTGCCGCCATGATCGTCTGTTTTAACGTGTCGCCTTGCAGCAGAACTGCGTAATCGGCACAATCTGTATCCGGGATATTTTGGCTTCATGTTCCCTCAGTGGGAGGAAGTGGAGGCGCGCTGGCGGTGGCATATACAGTCTTTGTCGTAGCCTGTGCCAGTTTGGTTGTGTGGTGGAATGAGTCAAGAGAAAACCGAGAAGGGAAGACATATGAGGCTCTTTTAGAAGTCTGTTTCCTGTCGGGCCGTCAGGGCCGTCGGTCCCGTTACAACCTTCCAGTGGCCCACAGGTTTGTTGAAGTGTTGAAGCTTTTCTCGCGTCTAGTTGCTGTCGTCGAAATCTCCGGTACACAGCCTGGACCCTCTCGGCTCACTGGAGGTGACACACACACACACACACACACACACGTGTACAGACAAAACCAGGTTTGTGGGTGGGGCGAAGTGTGAGTGACGCAAACGAGCAGTCCGGCTGCAAAGTGACGTGCGACAGACGCTGCCATCTTCTGTCTCTACGGCCGTTACACAGTAGATCCTTCATGACGGTGTTGTCACATGTCAGGTTTAATGAGGCACAAGAGCTTGGATGCTGTCGGGAGGGGCGCAAAGGTACAAAACATGAAAGAAAACAACTTCAGCACAATAAGTCATAGTTCATAACTTCAAACAAACACACTCCATCGTTCTTCGCTCCCTGACGGAGGTAAAAAGGACGTTTTTCTACGTCTTGAGTTGTTGAGAAGTGTTCTGATCTGAATACCGTAGCTTCGCATCAACGACTCATATCGAGTTCATCCAGGACTAAATGCCTCTGGAGCCAGAACAGCTGAGAACAGCAGACTGGATCCATCAAGCCCGAATGAGCTTCCACTTAAGGCACTTGGCTGCTCTCTCATCGCTCCGTCCTTGTACTGAAAACAAACCTCCATCCAATCACATCGCTGCCACAGGGCTTCCAGAGGACAACCAGAGACACTTCTAAACATCGTATTGATCTGACAGGGAGATTAAGCCAGAGTGGCCGGCGCCCGGACGCTGTACCGGCGCATCCAAGACCAGCGACGGCTCCCAAGGTTTGTCGCAGCGAGAGTACAAATCATCTTCGGCGGGTTCAATCCTCGTGAGTTTGAGTGTTCAATTCTCCAGCAGCATTAATGAAACTGGTCAATATCGCTGACAAAGTGAGGACGAGCTAACGCCGCTAAAGCCCAGATAGCATCGCACATGGATCTCACTCAGAAAAAAAAAAAAAGAAAAAGTGATGTGAGCGTCCTCTAAAACATGTGTGAGTGTGTGAGAATCCATCTCAGGTGAGCGAGGCCTCAGCATCAGCTGCAGCCATGCACCTCAGATTACTGTGGTCAGCCTGCGGTGAGCATTCCATCACACACACACACACACACACAGGTAACACTGCTCATCAGTTGACATCACGGGCACCTTCCATCTTCCATACATCACGAGCGACATCTTAATTGTCAGACGGATGCACAGCGTCAAGAAGCGGACAGTGACTCACGCTGTAGATCGATACATCAACACATTCGGACAATATCACAGATTTTCGGATTGAAATTATATAGATCCAACGATCCAACGACTCACTTCGGCCAAGTTATATTCAGCATTTATTGAACTACTTTCTTGTGTATTGAATGATACTGTCCCGGCCCCCCTTAAATATATCATATTTCATGTATTTTTATTATCTCATGCCCCTCCTCCGCTCCACTTGTCTTAAAGCCTTTGCTTGCCCCCTCAAATATAAAATATATCAAAATATATCAAATGTATCAAGTGGAGGTTTATTTTGAAGGGCACGCAGGAAATGTTGTATGTTTTAGCAAAAAAACAATTCTGAAACATATATAACATTGCAACACAGACATGTGTTCTCTGTTTTACTGTTCACTGGTGTATTTGATTTTTTTTTTTTTTAAATCACTTAAATTACACCAAAGGTTTGCAACCTTGGTCAAACAGAACAACGTCCTCGTACGTCGTCCACATCTGCGTCCCATCGTCGTGTGTAAACTCCTTATTTGCTGGTTTCAACTGTTCGTTTAAAACACAGCACGCACGCACGCACGCACGCACGCACGCACGCACGCACGCACGCACGCACGCACGCACGCACGCACGCACGCAAGTGTTTCTGTGACTCAGTAGTAGCAAACTGTCGAATCTGGCTGCGAGGGAAAAAAATCCTGACATCAGCACGACCAGTCGAGCACGTTAAATAACAAAGTGTGAGTCAGCTGGTTTTCAGGCTGGTTAGTTCGATGGAAATGACTCCGAATTGCTTCGGACTGAAACTTCCTGATTTGTCCTGCAGGGGTTTCTGCTCATGATGACGCAACCAGAGATGAGACGAACCCGTTGTGCTCATGCAATAAACCAGTTAAATATCAGTCAAGTAACACAGGTCTGCACAAAATCGTATGATTCCCAGAAATGGGACAGGGTGAAAGCAGCCATATGTTCCGTGAGAGTCATTTAAAGAAAAGTTCACTATTAGCATACCAAACACAGAGCACATAAATAATGCACAAGTTACAGTTTCTTTGTTCAAGGGTACATCACTCAGGAGAAGGGATCAGCGTTTTAGGTGCCAGTGTGCCCAGAAAACCCTCCGTAATGAAGTGCTGAATGCAAATGGACCACATGTCGAGTCCGGAGCGAGGCCTTGATCTCCCGACAAAGTGGACTCAGTCGATAAAGAAGGTGTCCCATGAATCAAAGCCAGACGCGGGTTTGGACAATCGATCTGCGTCATTTCCCTCAGCGGCGACAAAAAAAAACCAGTTTAATTAATGGAACACAAGCAGAAAGCAGAGGTGATCTGGTTTTATATTTCTTTCAAGGCTTCTTTCCACCAACACTGCACACAAACAACAACACCATTCACCAGCTGCATTACGGCTGGCAGGCTCACGCCATCTCTGTCTCCATTAAACATGTCCAGGTTTCCCAAAGCTAGCTAATTGTCAATTAATCCCCCCCACCACCACCACCCCTACCCAAACCATCACAGCTTCAGCTTCCACTCTCTGCGGCGTGCCACCCTCACCTGATATCCCAAATCTGCTCGTGACAAATGGGCCTGTCTCGCCGTGTTTAACCGCAGGAGCTGCTAACGTGGCTGAATTCAACCCCACCCCTCTTAATGTTTAAATACGTTTCCAGCCAAAGTTTCCCGTGTATTCTCAGCCTGTGACCACCGAGCGCTTCACTTCGCCGCTTGTCAGGAGGTACATGAACGGAAGCGTCAGTGAAACGAAAGAGTGCGACAAAACTGTGTGCCAGGATGGCAAGAACACTGAAAAGAGGGAACAGACAGTAACAGGGGCAGAGACAAGGAGGTGCACTTAGGACGAAAAAAGAGGAGAGGAAAACGTCAAACAGGAAGGAGGTGCCAGCGTTTACGACGGAACACTGGTGAATAATGAAGGGGAAACATACAAGTAAACACACACACACACACACGAATGAAGAACCAGAGAAGAACCAGAGGCGGAGAAGAACCGGGCCTGCAAAAACTCTCACTCCTGCGATGACGTGTGTGTGTGTGTGTGTGTGTGTAAGAAACCATGACGATATAAATGCAGTGTTTTAAAGTCAGATTTAGTGAGAGTATGAAGTCACGGCTCGGGAGACAATCAAAGCACAACAAAGACGCGCCACCATTTTTAGCGATACTACATCAGCAACGCAGGCATGGACGATCCGACGGCTGTGAAAGCTAAAAACAGAATATTGCATAAGCAGGTGACTCTGAAAAGGCCCGTTGTCACATGATGGACGACGCTACATGAGTGAATGAAGGCAGAGCAGCAGACTCCGGTGTATCCTCGGGGCTCAAGGGGGCAAAGGTTCAACCGCACTGAGTGCACACCAACAGAATGCAAACAACTCACCGCTCAGCTCTTTCCATGCTCATTCTTTTATCCCTTCCACCCATTCTCTGCCATTAGAAGCCACGCGGGGCTCTGAAACGAGTGCTGAGTGCACATCTGCACAATTTCACGAATGACGTCTATTTCTCAAAATTTCCACTTTATCCATGGAATTGTATTTTGAACTTATTCTCGGAATTGACTTGATTCATTAAACTGTCTTTCAACTTTATTCTCCAAATTTCAACCTTATTTTTGAAACTGTCTTTTTTCTCAAAGTGCACAATGAAACAAACAAATCCTCTTTGTCCCAAATATTTTTCTCCTACTGTACATGGCCCTAATACTCTTCCATAGGCTGCTGTGTTATAGTCAAGACAACCCAACCTGAGACCGGTTCACGACCACAGTCCAGTCCAGACCAAAGACTCCAGGTGCATCTTCATTCTTCATCGCTTCTGTCAGACACGTGTGAGTCCCATGTGGACGTATTTAGCACACCAATGAACTTTAATCCTGAATCTTCAATGGTTTTTACAAATCGGTAAAAATAAATGACACTAGGCCGTCACCTTCACCTCACACGTCCAATTAGCAGCCTGCTCTCACACTCAGGTCACCAACGCTCTCACACACATTCACCGTGTGATATCTACACACAGACACACACTTTTGTTCGAGAGGCAAGGCCCCTTCAGACAGAGAGAGCGAGCAGCTCTCAAGATCGCACCCTGCTGGTACTACACCTTCACACAAAAACTGAGACACTGAAACGACGCTCTCACAGAGAATCACTTTGATTGAAATGTTTGCTTCAGGTACCTGTGAGACACGGAACAAAGAATCTCATAAATTTGAACAATTCGACACTCGGGAGCAGTTAAACATTGACATTTGTTTACAATTGCGGCGAAAGGTCAACATTTGAGAAGTCAACCGGTTAGCAGATGTGGGTCTTACAAAGTCAGGAGCAGAGAGATGGTGGCGTCAGCCGCTGACGTACACTGTAAAAAAAAAAAAAAAAAAAACACTCCGAAATGGGAAATATCAAGTCAAAGTGATTTGTTTCCTTGTTGACCTTAGTCAAGGTCAATAACATTCCACAAACGTTGAGAAAACTCCAAAATCTCTTGCATCACGTCGGCTTGATATTTTGCGTGATCAGCGTTATCTTCTTTTACAGTGAGAACACAATGACGCGGCTCCGCGCCGTAAAAAGTAAAATGCAGAGAAAAATGCAAAATATCAAGTCAGTGTGATTTTGTCCAGTGTTGTTGACCTTAGCTAAGGTCAAGAAGGAACACTGAGGAAACTCAAAAATCTATAGCATCAATTTGACTTGATATTTTCCGTTTTTGTTCTACAGTGTGTCGTCTCACCAGTGCAACTGACTCATCAACTGCACTGAGCTCTGACATAAAGTTGTGCCTTGGTTGCAATGAGGCTCCCTGTAATTTGTATTTGCTCCTCTCCTCCAATCAAAAAGCCTTCGTCAAACACCGTCACATGAGTTCCTGGAAGGACTGACTCGTACAAACCATTATCCCTCGGACCTGCCTTGTTGTTTGCGTCCTCGGATCATCGCCTGCTACGATGTTTCTCAGAAACACATGTGGAGCTCCAGCGGTAAACACACCACTCGGCGAGCTGGTGGCACCCGGGAATCATTCATCAGTTCCATAAACAAAATCGGTTATCGGTCTTTATTTGTGGACCTCAAACCGTTGGAGTGGTTCAGTCGTTTCACTGTGGGTTGTACAACCCCTCCGCTGTCTTCAATCACTCTAACAGAGGAATTATGTTTACATTAGCTTGCGGGGAGAATGATAATGGCCTCCTTTATGTTCCCAGCTTCTTTATACATCACGCCCAAACATGCCCCCCCCACACACACACACATACACACACATACATACACTCGCTCGTCTCCTTGCGCTTGAATCACGACATTCAGCATCATCCTTGGGAGGAGACGCCGCTGGCAGCCTCGCATCGGCCATCCAGGGACAATGCGGCAGTTAGGAGAGCAGCTCCACTACAGTAGTGGCACGGCAGGTTCAGCTGAAGGAGAGGCACCGACGCCCATACTAATGAGACGCGACGCAGCTCGCTGGCCGAGCGGGTGCGGGAGGATCGGGCAGAAGCAATCTCACCACGGAACGTCCGGCCTCACGGAGACATCCAGCGTTCAGGAGAGAACACACAAACAATTCTAATTCAAATCCTCTCTGCGCTTCACAGCAAATCTCCCTCGTTAACAAACCACAGACGGTCAAGAATGTTGCTCAGGCTCCTCTTCGATCAGCATATTCCAACTTACCGAAGCAGACTGGTTTCAGATTCATTCATTCATCTTCTCCTGCCGTTAACAGGTTTGTTAACTTCAAATTAAAAACAAAAAGCAGATAAAGAAACGGTCATTTGTCTCAGCAGACATGGTTCCACATCGTGTCCAGTTCGCTCAGCAGCTTTAGAAGCTTCCAATGTTGTTTTATAGTTTCTTTGGAGATGAATAAAATCAAAGTCCTAATTACTTCATCGGTGTTCAGAAATGAACAGCTGATGCTGTAAAGAGGATTAATATCGTATTGTTGGTTGTACTTTACTCTCTTGCGTTGGGATTTAAATCACACTATTATTCACCATGTGAGACGATGTTTATTATGTTGCAGTCCATTGATTTTTCCAGCTGCTGGTTATAAATACTGTAGATGGATTATGTGTCCGTGCTAAAGTAATTAATTGCGGGACAAATTAGTCCACGGGCGCTGTGATGTCAACATGACTTATGGCCATATTTCTCAGTTATTCAATCTTATCCTCTCCATGTTTGTCATCCACAACTCGGAAATTTATCAGTGACGGGTAAACTTTCGTTTTGGGCCACGCCGACGAATGAGACGTGGACTTGGGAGGTCGAGTGTTTTCACCGGTCATGATGTCGTTGCCGGGCGACACAGTGGAGCAGTGGTTAGCACTGTAGCAAGAAGGTCCCCGTTTCGATTCCCGGGCATCTCTCTGTGTGGAGCTTCCATTCTCTCCCTGTGTTTGCATGGGTTCTCTCCGGGTACTCCGGCTTCCTCCCACCTCCAACAGCATGCTAGGGGTTAATAGGTCACTGATGCACATTTCTGCATCAACTCAGCTCATGTGCATCTTTAATCTCACTCATTCACAGGGAGAACACGTCAAATCCACACAGACGGGCAGCGTGGGGCCACGTTATCTCGCACAGAAAAAAATGACATTGTGATTACGTTGTGACGCCCCTAAAGAGCAGACTGACGTTCGTTAGCTCGCTCACACACACACACACACACCGACCCCCTTCGTGGCAGCGCAGAGGAACTACTCCAGAGGAAAAGACTGAGAACAGCGGACATTTCGAGCCTAAGACCGCCCCATCCTGCATGCTGTAGATGTCGCCCTGCTCCTACCCGAATCCCTCTCTGTGAGGTTCAGTCGAGGCCTGGCAACGAGCTGCCGATGTGAATCAGGTGTGTAGGAGCAGGGTGATGTGTAAAACTTGCAGGACGGGCGACCCTCGAGGACCGGTTTGGACACCTGTGGCCTAAGATGTACTCGTCAGGAGCGGAACGTCAGCTGCGCCGGAGTCAGTTTCAGTTTCCTCAGGGGTGTGAAGGAGTGGACAGACTGTCGGGTTCGCACAGCTCACAGCAGAAAACCTCCGGTTCTCTGACCGAACTTCATACCTGCCGCTGTTCCTACAATAACAGGAAGTCGAGTTTCCTGACGAATACGTGTTCCGTTTGAAAAATGTGTTAATGAGAAGGAATAGAAAGGTTGGAGGAGGACAGAAACATGAGCGTAAGTGACCTTTGAGTGCCTTTGCAATGGAGGAGGAAACTCATTAACCCCCCCCCCCTCCGAAGTACTAATAAAGAGTGAGATTGCCCTGTGATGACAGACAGATGCTCTCAGTACCAGTGGCAAATCTGAGACGAACACTCTGTCACTCGTGGAGGCAGATGCTGTTCAAATGTTCAATCTGACGACTGCTGCTTCCAGACAGCGTCGCTACGGGAGAGGGTGAGGGCGCGTCCATCCAGGATCTGTCCAGGAGATCTCCTGTGAGGCGCCGCAGCATCGTGCAGCCCCGCGTCACTTTCTAGACTTCACAAACAGCTGCCGCCCTCCTGCTGTGCAATTATGCAACAGCGTTGTGTACTGGCACAGCAAAAGGTGCAGCATGTATACCCTGAGAGGGGGGGGCGGTGGTCCGAGAGTCCGTTGCTGTGTCTCAAATCAAATCACGTCCACGGTAAAAAAGAAAACGCTGAGGAAACGCAAAATATCAAGTCAACGTGATGCAGTAGATTGAGTTCTCTCCAGAGAAAACTCAATCTACTGCATCACTTTGACTGAATATTTTGCATTTTCAGAGCTTTTTTTCATCATTGTACTTCCATACCTAAACTATTTGTATTTTGAGTACACAAGTGTATCCACACTGAATGAGTACTACGTGTACTCAACTCACGTGTGGATTGATGGACACTTTCCACCGTCAACGGCCGCCATCTTAGGGATGTAGAAAGGACGTACCTTTAACTTCTCACGAATCGGACGACAGCCACACCACGGACGGAATTACGGCCGATGCTAACGTTAGCTTGCTAGTACACCGCGGCACATTTCCCGTCAGTGACGTCGTGGCGTACGTTTGGTGCTTGCGTGTGATAAATTGTCGTCTTCGCTGTAACAGATCGTGGTTGAAGACGTGAGGTCCGAGTCTTGATGTGTTGGAAATATTCACAGGATGCGTCCGCTAGCCAATCTCCAGTTTTCCAGTAAGTCAGCGACGGCGTTGCTTGATTTGAGACGGCGGGAGAGAAAGCGGCTGTGAGGTTTAGGTCCACACAAACAAGAGACGGCAGAGGAGGTGCGCTGTTTGCCGGCGTTGCTAATCCTGCAGCAGGAGCAACACGAGCGCCTGCGTTACATCACACACCTTTTCTCTCAATCCAGTGGAAACATGGCGCCGCTCCTTCAGCAGCAGCTACGTTTAGGGCATTTCTCAACTCCGTCACTCTACCCAACATCTGACGCTGCGTTCCGACGACGCGTCTCATAACCGGCGGCAGCAATTATTCATGTGACTCTTTAGTGACGCTTACACGCAACATGCGCGGGTTCGTGTGTCGTGTGTAGTCACCTGCTGAATAATACAGCCGAGGAAAAGAAACAACGGCAGCCGTCATATGTGCTAATGCATTAGTTACGTTGGAGATTACGAACTCATTGTCATGCAAATCTCTTGCCGTTTTAATCACGGAGATAAAACAGTAAGCACGAGATAGTGAACTTAGTTTGGCAAGGGTTTAGCAGTCAGGGATTTAAAGAAAAAACAGATTAAATGCACTCTTAAGCAAATTGAAAAGCCCTTAAACTGACAGACTGGTAAAATAGGTGTTTTCTGGCTGTATGACGGTGCAGGTGAAGTCCTCGCAAAGTTGCTGTTGTGCAGACATCAAGTGCGCTGAGAAGTGCAACGGCAACAGCAGCACACCTTGTGTCATGTGGTAAACTATTCTATTTAGCTTCAAGGTTACAGCGAGGGTGAGTGATCATGGGAGTTTGTGTTCAGCAGTCCTGGGGGACATGTTGCATCTATCTGTGAAAGGCGAGACAGGCTTCAAATTGCCTCTCTGCTGAGGATGACACAGTGCGCTATCGCTCCTTCCAGCTACAGTCAAAGTGTGTGTGTGTGTGTGTGTGTGTGTGTGTAATGTCACAAGGTTGAATGTTGCTCTTGAATCTTTGTGGCCGTGAAGCAGCCGCGCGGCTTGCGCTCACAAATCACTGCTGTGAATATTTGGGGCACAGGGGAGGGGCGGGGGCATCCGAGACGTGCGGAAAACAACTGAACTGTCAGATGTGGATCAACGTACAGAGAAAGACCACAAGAACGTTTAACTTCAGCCTGGAGTTACAGGGACTTTTGGGACGTGGCTTGGAAACAACGAGGGAAGCAAACGTATTTTCTAAATTAGAGCATATAATATAAAACGGGAACGTCACCCCTCCAGAACTTTAACAAAAAACAGAAATCAAGAGCAGCTGTTAACGCCATGAGTCCAGCTGCAAATCACTCACCTCCGCTCTGCTTCATTACACAGATTTAATCCAGGTACAGACGGTCGTTTAGCTGTAGATTCATTTTCAGGACACGGGGGTTGTCGCAGGATGCTTGTACTCCACAATTAAAAGTTACCACATCCCTGCAAACCCCCTAACTTTTCAGACTGTTATCTCAAACTACAGCAGAGACTTAAGTTATTATGCAAGATCTTGACACTGCACAGGCAGGATTAAATCAAAGCAGAGCCATGGTGTGATTTCCCCGTCTCCAACTCCAGCTTAATTTAATCTGCAGTTCACAAAGCACTCCTTCATGAAATCTTCCACTCAAATGAGTGTGTGTGTGTGTGTGTGTGTGTGTCGCTGGAGCTGCACGACAGGCTACACGTTGAATAATTAAGTGATTCAGTTCATGTGGACAATAAATATGAGTCAGAGTGACAGTTGAGGGGCAGAATGTGCAGCGTGTATGTGCAGTATATTATTATAACAGTGAGTGTTTCTATCAATAATTCAATGTGAGTTAGGAAACAAAATATGAACAGATTGGATATCAGTCTTCCCAGAAAGGTTTTTTTTTTATATTGTTCAGATTTTGAGTTTTGGATGCTATCATTCTGTAAAGACTCTTCTCTTCTTCCATTGGCAAAAGTAAAATTCTCACAATACAAAGAGCAAATGTTGTGAAACAGTATTACAATAAAAAAACAGACGTGCAGCTGTGTGTGTGTGTGTGTGTGTGTGTGTCAACAGACAAAACAATCTCCAGACGCTGACTGGCGACAAGCCGGATGACGAGAAACGTGGTGTCCATATGGTGCTCGGGGTCGAAGCTGTGACACAGGCCCGCCCGGGTCGGAGGTTTGGTTCCAGTGAATGTAATCGGCGGCAGAAGCCAGAAGGCGGAGCGTCCCAGGGTGTTCATCTTCACAAGGCTCAGCTCTGATCTCTGACTCTATTAAGCTCACGGTGTATGAGACTGACTCATCGGTATCAACTGAACCAATCAGCGAATCATGTCGGATTGGTGAGACGTCCACCAGCGTCCTCATACCAAAGAAAAGACAAAGTTGTATGTGCAGGCAAATATTCCTGCATTGTCCGTCCTTGTATGCTGCACATTTATGGACAAATTAAGAGAAAAATCCAGAGACTAAGGATTGCTCAATGAAATGTTTGTACATGTACGTGTCAATATCCCCAAAGAGACTACGTGTATGTTTTGTCGACTTTTAGCCTGAAAGAATGAGATTAGTTAACGTATCACCAATGTCAGGTACAGCGCTGTCAGGTACAGCGCTGTCCAGTACCGGTCGTTGGAGACATTGGACTAGATGCCTAGTTCATTATGAAATGGACATTTTGTCCATTTCATAATGGAGAATATGTGTTATGAACTTTTAGTGTTTCTATCATCCTGTATTATGTGCGTGGTGTCGTCTTTCCTTCTGCTGTGTGTCTCTGCGTTCTCGAACCTGAGTCTGTAATAAAGTTGAAAGTTCATTTGACTCAGACAGAAGAAGAGAGTTGGTGATGCCACGTCCGCTCCAGAAAGAAGGTTGAGTGAAACACTGCGTGTTGATGTTTGAGTTTTCCTCTGAAACTCAGTCTTTTTATTAAACCAAGGGCCTGTTTCAGAAAAACATGAGTTTTCAATTCCATTTTCATGTAATCTGACAGAAATCAAACCAAAACGCCTTCAGTGATATGTTGGAGTAGAAGAAAGCACCATTTTTCCTCATTTGAGGATTGAACCTGTGACGTCTCACATACAATACACATGTATTTTATACACTTCTTTTACACCAGCTGGGGGGCCGAGTTTTCAAATGTTAAAAAAAACAACAACAACAAAAAACAGTTGCGTTCTCCCATTTACATGGAGCAATTAAAGTCCCCTCTGTTTCGAGGGCAGTGGATATTACGGTGAAGCACTGCAAGCTCTGTTCCTGTCCTAAAGTATTTATAAATACACACAACCACCCACAGACACAATCGCCAAGAACTCCCCCAGAAATCCAAGCGAAGGTTATAGAAATTTCTCTTTGTAGTCACAAAACAAAATATCCCTGAGCACTGACTATCAGCCTGCGTTATTCCTGTTGCTCAGCTGCCACTTCTTCTAACACACATGCACATGCCCCTCGGCCATGTTGGACTGCGTCTCCCCCTGCAGCCTGTTTTCCCTTCTTAGTCATGATTTCGTTTGTTGAATTTGGTTGTAAACTACGAGCGGAACAAACGCACTGGGTTGTCGTCAGCTATTGATTCTTATGTTTCCTCCTTAAGTGAAAAAAAGTACCAGTACTCCCCTTACAACTAACCAATTAGCAGGTAAATTATTAGGCAGTGGGTGACTATTAGAACACGATGCTGATTTTCAAAAATGTTTTTATTGTTGCTGATTGAACAAAAATCTTTGTGTCCCAGGCCACTGCATAGCATCCCCATGACTCTAAAGCACACAATTACCCAGATTTGTCTCAGTGATACCGTATCTATGGTTACAAGAGAAGAGGTGGAACACTAACACTGGTACTATTGATGAATAGATCTTCATATGCTCACAGGAATGCCAACAGTGTGTTCTTGTCGATGGCGACAGGTGTTGCTGACGCCACCTACTGCTACTGCTACTGCTAGCATCTTCACTGTCGTCATATGAGTCCGGCCCAGTCCGGGTTCTCTTTTTTTGTTTAGTTTTTTTGTTTAAAACCCCTTTGGAGCCATGGCAACATTTACAACGGAGTGAAATCAGCATTGAATGAAACAAAACTTTTGCCAGCAACTAGCCATGGGATGTACAGAAGCGCCTCGCATGCAACAACAACAACAACAACTGTACTAACATGAGAGCTCTTATTCTGCGGGAGATTCGACTTCACAACAAGCTTCTCATGAGAATGGACACTCGGTGCATACTGGGTAATGTAGTATCGCCATAGAAAATAACCAGGATAGGCTACTATGAGCTCATGATACTCGGTACCAGTGCATACCGGCCCACTTAAAGTACTGTACTCTAGAAAACCAACATGACGCTGAGTTAAAAAAAGCGGACTGCCGTACAAACAGCAGCATGAACAAACAGCTGTTGCTTGGATCTTTCCTGCGTTGGCCACATGAGACATAATTAATCACCCAGGGACACAGACTCATAATTGCTGCACGCTGATTAATTGTCCCTGGTGAGAAACGTTCAGCTTAACATGCAAATTTGTGTCAGAGGATCCATTCAGCAACAGCAGCCCAGGCAGGCGCTCGTTGTAGAATGACACATGCGGCGAGATAACAAGACGCTTCTCACGGGCCCACTGTAAAACGGTTACATCTATTTCAGGAGTTCTTCGGTGCTACATCGCAGATGGATCGTTTGATTTGTTGTTTGTCCTTTGTGAGGAAGGAGGGGAAGGGAAATAGAGTGACCTGATGGCAGGAAAGGTCATTGACTCAGCAGGGCAGACCAACATCCGTGGCAGGAGACTTAAATCACCTTCAGCCAATTGAGCTGAGCGGAGAACGACATTAACGAGGTCATAAAAAAAAAAAAAAAAGAAGATGTACAGAAGATGAGGCAGTCACATGTCAAGATGAACTCATGCCATTTGGCTCTCTCCATTTCAGTCCTCTTTAACCACAAATATGAGAGGGTTAGGGCGGTGAGACAATAGCTGAACAGATGGAGCAGTGAGACACTTCTACCAGTGCAAAGGAGGAAGTGCACACACGGCTGAGTTCACAACGCGGTTCGTCTGCCGAAGATGAAGTTTCACCGAGGGCTTGTTGCTATGGTAAACAAGGAGAAACAATGAAGTGATTCAAGTTGATTATATCTACTCCATTTGAAGTGTCGCATCGAACTCGGATTACATCCACAGTGCACGCGTGTATGCTTCCTTTCAAAACTGCCGATCAGTGTGACGCCACGGTGACAGCGGACGCCTGACGACGAGCTTGATAATGTAGCAGCTGCAGGTATACAGCTCAACCCGCCGATGTCACATCTGAGGAGTGACGTGAAAGGTCTCCCAGGAGACAAGAGCAGTGCATTGAAATGTCAGTTGCGGCCATGTGACATTTCTGCCCATCCACTCTTTACGCACCAGAGTAACTCCAGGAGGGGTTATGACAGAGAAAATGAAACATTCAGATCATTTGAGTGAAAGCGACTTCCAATGAACACAAGTTTTGATGGTGCGTTCCAATTTCATGGAATGGGATGTTTGTGACTCCCGTCTCGTGCTAACGGTATCCCACAACCACTCCGATAAACATGGTTTATACTGACCAATAAGACTATGCACCGATTTACAGGTTGGACATCCACAGCTTGGACGATCGCTCCTACTCCCTATATAGTGGATACGCCGTTTTGTAGTGGTGTCCGAATCCTCAGTGAGCATCAAAATACCCGATATAGTACACTCAAAGTATCCTGCAATGAAGTATGAAAAGTAGTGAACAGCCGTTGGTCACTAACCAAGCCGACGTAGACCACAATGCATTGCAGCAGACTGCACCGGGGCCACAGTTTCCCCAGGAGGGGGTGTAGTCTGACCACAGGAGTCTAACAGGCAGTTATTCAAGCTGAGTAGAGAACAAAAACAAGCTAATAGAGAAACGGTAAAAGTACGAGTATGAAGGTTCCAGAAGAGTAACGTTACAGGATCGAACCCCAAAAGCCTCAAATTTGAGTTTATATTTGGCAACAGCAAACATAACTTTATTAATATGTATTTATCAGAAAAATGCATACAAATGTGTATATATACGTATTGTTAAATCTATTGTCCGTGGGACATCCAGCCAAATGATGACTATGGGACAATGATGACGTAAATAAACGGCGACGACACTAGTGTATAAAATTGTTCCCTACTCACTATATAGTGTGCGCCGTAGTGAACTCACTATGTAGTGAGTAGAGAATAGTTTCGGACACAGCCAATGACTCTGCAAACTGGAATACGCTATAATTCCTCTGCCATGCTAGCAGCTGAATGCTAATGACAGCATGCTAACCTGCTCAGAGTGAAGGGAGAGCAGTATTCCATTTTTTTTTATTTAAAGGAGTGAAACGCGACGAGAAAGTACTACCCTTTGAAATGTACATGTGCAAAAGTATTTACCGTAATACAACCTGATTTTAAAAGCTGCTCGGGAAGGTTGCGCGGAGCGGCAGAGACCTCTGCTGGCACAGGTGGAAATTACAGAATGTTGGTGCATTCAATGATGCTGAAAGTTAAAGGCAACGCTGACTAGACTCTGAACGACTAACCGATACATGTAAACAGATGTGACATCCCTCCTGCAAATGCTTGATTTCATGAAGAGGACCATCTGTTTGCATGTTTTGACTGAATTCACAAGTCTTGTTAAAATGCTAACTGCTAGCCCTCTAGCTATTAACATATTCATATTAATCGCAATATAGAAGTTACAACCACAATGTGAATTGAAAAATATTGTGAGTACTTATAAAACGGAAGCATGTAAGTTAAATACTCGCAGCACACTGCAGAGTTTTACTTGGGTTCAGTACCTGAGAGCCTCAGTTATAAGAGAAGAGCTTTCAAAGGATATAATCCACCACATTGAGACACTTCGCATGACAGTACGAGTGAAAATAAGCCCAACAAACACATATCTACATATGAATACAGAATTATCAGACGATTTTGGAACCTTTATAATTCTAGAACATCAGAGTTTTGACCGTTTCAGCTGAAATTCAAGAATAAACAGTGGCTGAAAAGAGATATGGTGCTTCCATGATCTACCATTAAAAGAAGTACAAAGTAAAAGGGGAAAATATGTAATCACATATCATAATTTTCAGGTAAAAACTGAATTGTTTGCATTCCAATCTCGTCACAACATAGGTCAGAGAAAGCCATTATTGTAATTCTAATTCTTAGTGGATAGATAACACATTGCATGTACAACATTCCCATTGACAACAAATCAACAGTTGCGTGTGCACGAGTCACCGAAATGAAAACAAAAGACCTGAACCCAGTTTATACTGAGCTGCTGACGAAACCTTGGATTCTGAACTCAGGGTTGGACCGCAGTCTGCAGCTCGGACGACGAAGTGGGAAAACAACTTCAAACAGCAATTGGAATGCACCACAAGTCTTCTGCCTTGCTAGCAGCTCAATGCTAACGGGGGAAATAACAGGCAAAACACTGGCTGATGTATCCGGTGCTGCCATCTGACAATGATCTACATTTGTGTGTTCGACGTGAAGCAAACCACCAGCTCAGCCATAACTGGATATCTGCTCGCTGGACTGAACCTCTTTGGGTCTTCAGACGTGATATGATTGCACAGCACATGGTCCTAACAAGCCTTCTGATGCTCTGCGTCCTACCACTGATGCCGGTTGGTATCTCATTCGATCACTCCCCTGCACTCGGTCTGACTAAGCCTTTTTAAAAAAAAAAAAAAAAAAACACACACACCCACTAGCCTCCCTCATATCAACATATCTGACATCTAACAGGCAGCACACACACAGTGACACTGACACCATACTGAGAAGCTCCGGCCCACCACCAGAGCTGTTTCTCACTGAACGTCTCCCGTTTGAGCGCAGAATCCAGTTTGTTCGCTGTTATTTATTATCTGAATAAAACAATCCTGGGCCGCGTCAGCAGACATTTGCCATTCAGCCTACATGCTGAAGCATAAAGCCTCAGTCAGTCAGGTTGTGTCCGTCAGCCCGAGTGAACGCTGCTACACTGACATCCTCCAGTGTGCCATCCAAAGATTTGTGGAGCCATTGAGCTGGATGAATTATTAATCAAACTCCCACTGTACAAAATGGGCTTTTAATTGTTGGGATCCCTGTTGGACAAGTGGGGGGTGGTGGGTGGGGGGGGGGCAAAACATGGGCCTCCATACAAACTGTTTATCGATCAGCCTGTCGGAGATGCAGCCTCAGACTGCTGCGTTTGCATCCTTACATCCAACCAGCCAGCCTACATGGAGGATCTCACAAATACAAGTAACAGAGAGATGAAACTTCAAAGTCAGGACAGGAGGAGTGATGCTGAGGTTTTCAGCTGCTGTCATCAAATCTGACACTCGTCACAAACCAACACCGAAGACAGTCTGAAGAACAGTTTTCTTTTTCCCTCCTCCACCTTAGTCAAAGTTTGTCACATCACCAGCGCATCTGTGTGACAAGGAATACAACCCCATGATGGAAATGTCTCTGTCGCTTCACTGAACCTGAGCAGGCTTTTGGCAATGTGGAGACCAGCACTCCTGGCGTCCTGAACCACATTCAAACGGATGACACGCAAACAACCGTGACATTTACGAGTCACATATCGACATCTGGACATCTGGCAGCTCCACAGTCAATAAGCGCAGACAGGTGAGTGACTGAGACGTTCACGGAACCGGACTGATGCTGCAGCACAACCGAACCGAGTTTTTTTTTTTTTTTGCGTCAAACAAATCCGCATCGGCCGGTGTGAGATCCTGTCAACAAGCCTTACCTTTGTGCATGTTCCTGGCAGCGGCAGCGGGTGGGTGTCGGTCACACACACAGTTATCCTCTCTTACATGTCGCTCGTGTGTGTGTGTGTGTGTGTGTGTGTGTGTGTGTCAGTGGTGAATCAGCCTCCGACAACACTGATGGAGAGGTGCTGCTTCTATCCGCTGGACCGACGGCAGCGGCTCACACACGCATCCATCGCGGCGGGGAAACGCAGTTTGGAGGCTGCCGGGGATGATGCTGCTGCTGATGAGGAGGAGGAGGAGGAGGAGGAGGAGGAGGATGCTGTTGCTGCTGCTGCTGCAGTAGCGTTTGGTCCGTCGAGACGTGGGATGAGAGAGTTGGTGGTGGGGGTGACGGGTGGGGGGTGGGAGCATCCGAGGGCCCACGACCAAACACTCAGCTTCCAAAATGAACTCATCGGAGCAGAAATCTCATGAGCAAACGGTGGTTGATGAATCACTCACTGTGTGTGTGTGTGTGTGTGTGTGTGTGTGTGTCTGATAATTTTTCCTTAGGAGAGATGATATGTGATGATTCATGGAGGGTGAAACAACACATGCAGGCCTATCTGAGTGGAGTTTTAAAAATGAAAATTCATTCAGGAAGCGAAAAAAGAGAATTTCTGACAATTAGACCAAACATGAGACAGAATGAGATTTACTGTATATGCATTTTCACTTTCGGGAAGAGTGGGGACAGTTGCACTCCAAATACTGATTTTTTTTTTCTTTCGACACTTTGTTGTGTCTTTCTTCAGAAGGACATAAGCTGTTTTTCAGCACACGTTAAAATCACATTTTGACAGAGGTCTAGTGTAATCAACTATTGAAACAGTATAATGACAGGACGTTTAGGAAACTCACAGGTTCAAAATCGGAGAAGATGTGAATGCTTTTCAAAACTACGGACCAATAAGGGGCAGCATACCCCCAATGTAATGATGGTGTCCTATTAAATAAAGTTTAAAAAAGAAATAAAACATTTTCTAAACATGAGGTTGCCCCATTGTGATCTCGAACTTCTGCAAAACGCGCTCTAAGTGATTTTGCTAGCGTAGCATTTCAAGCTACTGTTGAGAAGATATCAGTATGTCCTTTGTCCAAAAGTTTTGGATTGCATCATATGACGCAGACAGACAGAAATGTGGACAGGCTGACCTTACCTTCTCACAGAAAAAGCACAAAACCCCTTAAAAGTACACATAAATCCCCTACACACTCCCTGTAAGTGATCTAATGTTGCACAATAATGTTAGCGTAATGTTAGCGCAAGCTGGCATTGACCAACTGCATGAATATGACTGATCCAGAGAAAAAGAAAATCTGACTGACAATAAGAGACTATCTGTCCTCTCCAGAGTGATGCCCAGTAGCACAGCCATTATGGCTGATTGGATAAGACCTTGACTAATAACACTGTATCTGATCCAAGGTTGGATATCCAAAGGGGACATGAGGCAGCCAGTGGTTTTGTCATCAGCTGAATGGTGGTTTTGCTCAACTTGTCTCTTACTACGGAGCTCAGTGAGGTTATCTACTGAACATATTGTCTCTTCTATGGTGGACAGCACTTGTCTTCATTTGTCTGGCTATTGTATGAGCATCTCCTGGGGTCCAGCTGAGTGAGTTCAGAAGACCACGGTTGAAGCCATATGTGTGTTCAGGTTTGGCAAAAAATAAACCAACTACTAAACAACTACTGGTTCCTAAAAAATAAGAAAAGCACAGAGCAGCTCATTTTCACCCATATTGTGATTTCAGCCCGATATCATCGGCCTCCATTCATTGTATTTACTCTAAAAAATAAATTTATCCACAAAACATGACTTTGGCACTAATAAACAAATAGTTATAAAACAAATCTTTAACAACCTTGTTACACAAATCATGAACTCTATTGTTTTCCCACAAACCACTGGTCCACAGAAACAGTCCACTGCTGAAAATGAGGAAGAATCCTCCAACAGATTCCTGGATCCAGATGGTTCCAGAACAACTCCTGCTCCATTAGCAGCATTTACTCGACATTACTTGAGCTATTCACCAACAAACAAACAGACAGACAGATAAACGCTGCCAAAACATAATCTCCTCGGCAGAGGTATAATAATAATAATAACAATGGACAATAATAATAATAATAAAACTTACAGCTGTAAGTCCAGAGGAGAGGCAAAACTCCACCGAACACAGGGAAACGTAACAACATGGGACTGGAATGACATACAACAACAAAAAACTCAACCAAACAAGAGGCAGGTGGGAGCACATGGGGGAAAGCCAGGAGCTGATTGGATAAAAACAGAGAGGGATGTCCAGAGAACTCTGAATGAGACACAGGTGCCGGCAACGATCAGGAGGGAAACCAGAAACACAAGGAATGTTCAGCAAAACAGGACAAGAATAAACTGAAACAAAGTGTGAAACAAACCAAACGAAAGGTGATGGGACCAGAACAAAGTGTTGTCTGATGTCGAATCAAGAATGAATTTATTTAAAAACCTCGCCGCGCTCAAATAAGATGGAATAGTGAGTATATACGTTATTAGTATTTAATTGGCACCAAAGTGATTTGTCGGGAAAAATAAAGTCATTAACCAAAGTAATGTTTGTCTTCTCCAAGGGATTTAATACATCATGCTTCTTCTGGATTGAGTTAGACACACACCGAAACACCTGCTGGACTAAAAAAAGCACTAATTAAGACCCCTGTGTTGCTTTCAGTAATATTAAAAGAGCAGGTGAATTAAATACTGTTTCGCAGCCCTAATGTGGAACATTATTTTCCTCCTCAGTAAAGGTTTCCCTGAAATGCTTATGTGATAAAACAGAGCATGTCTAATTAATACAGCGTTAGCGCCAACAGTCTTCATAATTGCAGATGGATCTCGTCAGGGGAATGCAAAATAACTGTATTATACCGTGTATACTGTGTGTATATGTGCAACGCAGATTTTAAAGACTCATTATTTGGCCTCATCTTTTTTTTTTGTTTTCAATTCTACTTTCCAGGTGGATGAAACAGAAATAGATTTCACTATCCATCACTGTGAGTGTACTTCCTGTGGCGTGTATATCGTCCATGGGGAGAAAAAGCATCAAATGAAACCAAAGCGCTTTAGTCACCTTCGCCATGAAATATGGGACGAAACAAGGTTTGTAAGTAGATCTTTTGTTTTTGTAATGCAGCCCATTCAAAATCGTGACATGTTGCTGGCAGAGGGAGTGAAAAAGTAGTGGGATAATTTCTGCTTTCATTCCGACCTCGCTGTGTGAGCAGTGGATGATATACAGCGAGTGTTTTGGAGGAGGGAGAAATCTGTTCCACCGTCAGCTGCCAAGCTCTGTCGGGAGCTCGATCAAACCAGGCCGATATGTCATTGACAGTCTGTTTCATGTAACGATTCTCATCATGAGCGTAGTAGTTCCAGGACAGACAATGAGTAACAGCTCCTCCTGCCAGATGTGTGTGTGTGGTAATTTGTGTTACAGTCGTCAAATGTTGTCTATACTGCGTACAAACCAAGGATGTAGGTGAAGACGGGTTGTTGAAAGTCTTCTGACATGCTAACGGACACGTGCTAATAGTGTGTTCCAGCTGTATCGGATGTCCGTCCGAGGTCACAACTCGCAGTGATGTAAATCCCGAGTGAAAACCTAGTTTGTATTCCAGTTTCAACACAACATAATAGGCTGGAAAAAAAACACATGTTTGCGCTAGTTCTTAGTTGATTAACAACACATTACATGGTATTTCACACTCAACTACGCCATGTACATTACAATTTATAGCAAATCAAACAATTGTGTGTTTACAAGTCACTGAAATGAACACAGAAGACCGAAGTGGTACAAAAACAGTAAAACCAGTTCATACTGACAGATTGTACTGCTGATTTAAAGTGTGGATCGTGAAGGTAAAGGAGTGTTTTGTTTGCCATTTCCTGTCCACAATGACTTGGAACGACAACTGGAACACATAATAATTGCATGCTCTCAGTAACAATGCTAACATGTCTGTGAAGGTTCTCAGTCATCCAGGTCATGGATAAATGGTAAATGGTCATGGCGAATGCTAACATGCTAATGTTTAGCAGGTATATATGTTCACTACCCGAGTAACTGCTGTTTTTAACATCATTGTGGGCAAAGTGTTTTCACAAGGTGATGGTGCTTGATGAATTCTGACAAGGACGAATCCCATGTTATTAATTCAGAGGGAAACCGCAATGGCATATCAATATTTGCTGTACTCAAAACCACAAAGCTCATTATTTTTTTGCGAAGCTGAAAGGCTGACATATGCAGATTCTCTCCCCTGTGATAAAACTCCAGAAACACTGGCGCTCACAATTCCTGTGAAGGCTTTGGTGCTCCAAGTCAGCATCGTGGCCAAGGTCAGCTTGACTAAAACGCTGTAATCGTCCCCGGCAGCGAGGGGTCCACATGGACAACATGTTAGTGTGGTCAACCAAAGGCACATGATACAGGATGTATAATGTACAAGAGCAGCAGCAGAACGTCGGATGTGTTTGTTTCAGCCTTCATCTTTGATACCAAACGTTACTTTTCAATGACGGTTAGGTCGACAGCCACTAAAGACATTGACCAAACTTACCAAGTGTTTTGTTTCATATAATGAACTGCATCGGAATTTTGGTCGCCATTGTTAAAATAAACATGAGGCCATGAATACATCACAGAATGAATGAAATATCACTCTGGGTGAGTGAGCCATAGGTGCTGAACATATCAAATATTAAGGCCATGTCCACGCGTAGACAAGCTGAGAGGAATCCAAGTGTTTGATCCAACATTTCAGAACCTGAATACTCAAAATCATCAAATCATTCTTTAAAATGATTTGAAGTGAACAAATCGGAAGACGCTACCGTTGCGGTTCAGACAGCCCTCTGTCTGTATTCACCAATCAGAGGACGGCCCTCTGTCTGTGGTGACCAATCAGAGGACATCAGAGGACGGCCCTCTGTCTGTATTCACCAATCAGAGGACGGCCCTCTGTCTGTATTCACCAATCAGAGGACGGCCCTCTGTCTGTATTCACCAATCAGAGGACGGCCCTCTGTCTGTGGTGACCAATCAGAGGACGGCCCTCTGTCTGTATTCACCAATCAGAGGACGGCCCTCTGTGGTGACCAATCAGAGGACGGCCCTCTGTCTGTATTCACCAATCAGAGGACGGCCCTCTGTCTGTATTCACCAATCAGAGGACGGCCCTCTGTCTGTGGTGACCAATCAGAGGACGGCCCTCTGTGACGTCACATGTTCAGTA
>CAAKHB010001205.1:103214-122471 GCA_901007665.1 Aeoliscus strigatus
GTTGCAGTCAGTGTGGGCATGCGCACGTGTCTGTGTTGTTTTCACAGTGAGTGTGTAGGGAAGAAAACAGAAAACACTGCGACAAAACTACCGGAGCTCTTCCAGCGTGGCGATTAATTGAAAGCTGTCTGCATCCAGAGCCAGACATGATTCATGAGTCGTGCATGTCAACAACAACACAACAATAGTGACTAACCCGCTGTGTTTAGGACACTGAGTCTGACAGAGAATTATAAGAGATTAAGTGTTCATGGAAACAGGATATTGGTCTATTCTGGCCACTGACTAATTGTATTGAAGGGGTTCTGATGTGCACCAGATTAACGAGCGTGTGCTGAGTGAATTCAGGCAAACTACTCTGTCAAGCGGAGCATGAACACATGGTTCCGGGGCGATTGCTCCGTTCTAGGCATCGCCTCCGTTTTCCTGCTTGATGGGCCTCTAATGGAATAACATAGGCTGCAGATTCTCTTTAAATCCAGCACCTTGTTTCTATTCCTCCATTCAAACTAAACACTGGCAGACAATTAAAATACTCATTTATCCCATCAATCATGTGGCAAAACAGCAGCCTTGCAGAAAACAAAGCAATCCATCATGAAGCAGGAAGTCATCAATCATTTTCTTTCTATTAAAAATAACGGAATAATAAAGCTGAAGTTGACAGGGGAAGGGACCATTCCTGAAGTCTTCCGTTTGTCCAGCTTGATTCTGTATCAGCAGCTTTAAAATAACTTATTCAGCTTTTCAGATCTCATCAGGAGTAACACGCCTGGAGGTGCAAACACCATTTAACTCATATTGACTAATGCGCAGTAGATCTGTCCCAGGTTTATTGAACATTACCACACAAAGGCCAATGTTCATGCCTTGTTGCTTGATAAGATATGATCCAATAAAGTGTCTCTGTATAACAACCAAAATGATAGAACAATTTTTCTTTTACAGAGTGAGATGCTATTTTTGACAGTACTGTGGTAGAGCTGTTAATTCAGTATATTTCTAGGTCAGTAAGGTCTGGACACCACAGTGAACCAGCACAGCTGTGATTTGTAACTGAATGTTTCCAGACAAGATGAAGGATTTTAAAAGAAGGGTATGTTCAGATTCTCTCTGTGTTATTGTGTCATCTTCTGGATGTACAGGGGACTGCAGGAACCTTTGAACTGCATGAAAATCGTTGTCCATCTCATTAATTAATTAATTCATTCATTATACAACAACAACAACAACAACAACAACAACAACAATAATAATAATAATAATAATAATAACAATAATAATAACAATAAGAAGAAGAAGAAGAGAATATTTCCTTTGTATAAATTATGTTAACTAGTTAACTATTGAATCATACCTAAATCCCTGGATATGAGAGAAAAAATGTTTAAAGCAATTATTAGCAAATTATTATCTTATTTTTTTGAAAATGTTGGACTATTATTATTATATATAATAATATATGATAAGCAATCGGACAATAGTGTGACTTCAATAAGATGAAATGAACTTGGAAAAAATAAAAACAATCAAGTCATGTTTTGGTGTTGGGGGATGGGCTGGGGGCGGGGCCGCAGAGAGGTCAAAGTTGAACGCCTTCTGTCTTTTGTGCTAAGCAGAAGAGTGGCGTCCGATCGAACAGCGGCGTGTCTTCCCTCTTCCCCGGATCCTTTTAAAACTCCCTCCCGAACCTCTCCCCTTCTCCCCTTGCCACCCTACCCACCCCCCGAGCACTCTTCACGGGCCGCTTCGGGTAAGACCTCCCGGGACTGGTTCTATTTCTGTGCTTTTGCTGTCGGAGCGAAGGGCAGGGGTACCTCGGTGCGCTCCGTAGGCCGCGGGACCGGGCTATTTCCTGGAGTAGGCGATGCTAAAGCTAGCAAGCAAACTGGATGTAAATTACCCGCTGAGCTCCTCGGACGCCGACCAGGAGCGAGGAGCCTCACGCCGTGGATCGGTGTTCAGCAGACATTAACAGCTCGGACAGACCCCCCCCAAACCTGCAGCAGACACTTACAATGGAGACCTTCCGGTGCCAATTTTAGCCATCGTGCTTGCGTGACTATCTGTGATGCTCAGACTGAAAATAAACGTTTGCATAGTATTACGAGCGCGCTGGTGTTGACAAAGAAGCTGGCTGCAAACGAAGCTGCTGTTGGAACGAGAATTACATGTGAATAAAAAAAGATCTAATGGCTATGAAGTGGCACGTCGTGTGGCTATCGCTGCTAAATGCCACTAAATAGTCATTGCCGCGGGGAGACAGTGGGTCATTGTGCTGGCGTGAATGAGTGGACCTGGGCCAGTCTAATGTGAATTACAGCTATGAAATGTCCCATTCTTTTGGAGTGCCAAGCCAATGTGCAGTAAAAGTGCAGGAAATGACAAGAGGGAAGCCAGCATCACTGCACTGAGACCAGCTGCTCTTGTTTCCATTGCAGACGTCTGTCCAGAGACCAAAGATTCCTAATTGTACTCATCCAGCCGACACCCTGGATCCAACAGCAGAAATGGACTCAAGCCTGGTCGAAGGCGGACTGAACGTCACCCTGACCATCAGGCTTCTCATGCATGGAAAGGTGTGTGAGTGATACTTCAAGCTGAAGTGATGATTTTTTTTTTAATCCTCGGTCTGTGTTTGCGTTACACCAAAGAGGAAACAACCTGCAGTTGTCCCTTGTTGCTGACCGTGACAAACGTCCCCTGCGTTTCTAAATTCCACATTTTGTTGTGTTTTGCAGGAGGTTGGAAGCATCATCGGCAAGGTGCGTTTATAATTTTATCACACAAAAGATGCTGACGGTGTTTTGTCCTCCGGTTTGTTTTGTAAATACTGCGTGTTTGTCTTCACCGCAGAAAGGAGAGTCTGTCAAGAAAATGAGAGAGGAGGTGAGATGTTTTGGATACACGTGGGGAAAACATGACATTGACTCACCGTGACCCAGTGTTTCCTGTTTTTGTTCTTCCGCTCTGTCCTGTATATTTATTCCACATGTACCTGTACTTCTCTCACACCTGCACACATTGTTTACACCATCCATTTTGTTCTGCCACCATCTTTTTTTCTATTTTTTCCCTTAATGTTGCCCGCTGTGGGACGTGTCTTACAGAGTGGCGCTCGCATCAACATCTCAGAGGGGAACTGTCCGGAGAGGATCATCACCCTGGCAGGACCCACCACCTCCATTTTCAAAGCCTTCTCCATGATCATCGAGAAGCTGGAGGAGGTCGGAGCGGCACGCTGCGACGCACTGCTGCCTCTTTTCAGCCCGTCCGCAATGTCCAACCTGTGTCGTTTCGCCCCACTCGCAGGACATCAGCACCTCGATGACCAACAGCACGGCCACCAGCAAACCGCCAGTCACCATGCGCCTCGTTGTGCCTGCCAGCCAGTGCGGCTCGCTCATTGGCAAAGGCGGCTGCAAGATCAAGGAAATCCGAGAGGTTTGCCAGCCGCCCCCCCCCCCCCACACACACACACACACACCCCTGTACTCTCAGTATTTAATGCCTGATGTGTGGTAACTGCTGCGTTTGTGTCTGCACAGTCGGCAGGAGCTCAGGTACAAGTAGCAGGGGACATGTTGCCCAACTCAACAGAGCGTGCCATCACCGTTGCAGGGACCCCACAATCCATTATCGAGTGCGTCAAGCAGATCTGCGTCGTCATGCTCGAGGTGAAGACCCCGTCCGGTTAGGGATGTCCCATTTTGTAGTTGCGTTCATTGCGTTTCTTGGTTCCCACATTTTTCATGTTAAATATTTTGTTCCTGCAACATGTATGTACATGTAAATAAATACACAAGTCAGTTCTGCTGTTTGAACTCCGGAAACTCAGTTCTGTCTGTTTCCAGTAAGGCACCCGCTCAGTCGGATCAGTCATCACACACACACACACACACACACACGTGACTCTGCCGACGCGACTTGTGTTTTACTGTTTATGACCAGTCGACGGCCTTTGACGTGTCTCTTGTCGTTCATCAGTCCCCTCCGAAGGGAGTGACCATCCCATACAGACCCAAACCCTCAGGCTCTCCTGTCATCTTTGCAGGTGGTCAGGTGAGTGAGAACGTTTGTGTTCCATCCTCATGTGCCGACTAATCGCGCTTTTGTCAATGAGGAGTCATGTAAAGTAGCACAAATCAAACCAAATATCAACGATCAAAATCGTGTTTTAACAAAAGAGTTAATGACCACTTAGAGTACATACATGAACTCTGTGGTTCAAGAGCTGTGAGTGTTTAATTCACACTTTCATAAAGAACTTTCCGTACATGAAAATGTAGCGTAAATACCTGACTACTGTGACTCTCCGTGTCGTCAGTCGTCTGAGCTGACAAACGGAACCAGTCCCTGTCTGAGCTGTGTTGGCGTTGTGGGTCAGATGAGGTCAGCAGTGACTGGATGGCCGTCCGGGGGGGTCCTGAGCGGAGCCCCTGCAGACTCTGGGTGTGACGCCGTCACGCCCTCCTAACGGTCGTTTCTCTCCTTGCAGGCATACGCTGTCCAAGGGCAGCACGCCATTCCACAGCCTGATGTAAGTGAAGGGCCCTCTGTAAGTGATCCAATATATTTCCAAGTTCGTCCTGGGAAGCCATGCCACCCCCCCCCCCAACCACCACCACTGTGCATTATTTTTAGAAATAACCACTTATTTATTAAACCGTAGAAAACATCACAAGTTCCATTTCTTATTTTCCTCTCATCACGACAGTTGACGGGGATTGAAGCACAATTTTCCCCAAAGTGTGTCTTAGATGGTCCTCACACGAGTCGTGTCTCCTTCCTGTCCGATCCACAGCTCACCAAACTTCACCAGCTGGCCATGCAGCAGAGCCCCTTCCCCATCGCACACAGCAACCAGGGCTTCCAGGGTACGTGGGCCGCTTGACCGCCGCAGCGCCTCTGCACAATCCTCTGTTTACTCACGTGGCTTCTTTGCATTTCTGCAGCTGGGATGGACGCCTCTGCACAAACCGGCTCCCACGAGCTCACCATTCCAAACGACGTGAGTCTCTGATTCGTTTGGGGACAAAAACTTTCCATGGGAATAAACTTGGATTTCAGAAAATTTGAAGGTTGGATTTTACCTCTAGTTGGGGAAAATGTTATTTTTATTGTCATCTTGACCAGATTTCGTCCGAGTGAGAACATGATGCTGTACCTCCATCAAACGCGCGCACACGCCGCTGACTGTAGGTGGACTGGTGCCACGCCCCCTAGAGGCCACGCCCCTACCTGCACTGTGCTTCCTCCATCACATGCACAGGTGGTTTCTAGAACCCTGAACAACTGAGGGCCACAGGTTTGAGCCCAGAACGCCTGTTGAAGCCACACGTCGATGTAATATGTGGTGTCAGTGCAGTTTATGTGTGGTAAATGTTAGCTTTAGCTAGCACCATATTTCTGAAATTCCCATGGAAAAGTTTCTGTGAATGTTCTGGCCCCCTGTTCCACCCTCTTTGTCACCGTTATCGCAGAGAATATTAGCGTTGTTTCTCCCCTGTGACGAGCTGCTCTCCTCCGTTCGCCGTGCAGCTCATCGGCTGCATCATCGGCCGTCAGGGGGCGAAGATCAACGAGATCCGCCAGATGTCAGGGGCTCAGATCAAGATAGCCAATCCGGTGGAGGGCTCCACCGACAGACAGGTCACCATCACCGGCTCTCATGCCAGCATCAGTCTGGCTGAGTACCTGATCAACGCCCGGTAAGAGGCTGACGGCGTCCATCACACTGCAGCGACGTGGCGGGAACGTTTACGTCTGTCAGTGCACTTTGTGTGTTACAGGATCAGCTAGGGATGCCAAGATAATCGATTTTACAGCTGAGATTATCGTCAAGGAAACAATCCTTGTATATTTGTTTATTCGTTTGTTTTCTTTATAATATAAAGGGAAACAAGGAGAATTTGAATATATATTTAAAATAATAATTTATATGTGTGTATGTGAGTGTGTTGTTTGCAAACTACCCAGGTCATTTACCTATTACCTGATTTTCCACATTACATATATAACATATAGTACAGCACGGTGTGTATATATATATGTGTGTGTGTGTGTGTTTATGTTTATGTACATATATGTAATTTAAAATTTTTATGTCCAGACATACAGTTAGTTTAATAACAAGCATTACTTATTTTCAGCAGTCAAATGTAGGTAACTGGTTCTATGCTGCATATTCAACTTGATAATTTGTGGTGTCACAGCGGGAATGACGTTTAGTCGTGTCAGGTTTGACGCACTAGTCCTTTACTCGCCACTTTGCGGCGGCAGGGTTTGCTGGCAGAAGTCCGTCGGTCAAAGATTTAATTGGTTCACTTGGTGAAAACAATGGTGGCAAACGGCTTCTCTGCCATTTTCAGCTGTGGTTATTAGACAACGTTGTGGTGGCGTTCCACTGCGTCGCTGGCTCAACTATGACAAGTCTCGCGAGAAACAGCGGTTATTGAAAACTGAAATTGTTAAACCAGCCTCCTGAGTATCCGTTTGTCCTCAGACTGACCGTCCCCGCTCAGACACTGGAAATAAGAAACTCAAATTAGATTAGAACGTCTTCTGGAGATTATGAATAAGCAGAGACTGAAAGCAGATGCAGCAAAGAAATAAAAGTGTCACCGTGACCACATTTTCAAAAATGACACTAATCATCGCTTAGGAAGCAAACAAGTTTTCGCTGACTTACAATCCTCCAAGTTCCATTCACATGATCGTGTATGGAGGTTCAACCCCCCACCATGACTGAATCCTGGTCTTCTTGCTCTCAGGCTCTCATCAGAAGCTACAGGACTCGCAGCCAACTGACATGGAAGATCTTCATCAGCACCTAACATCACCCCCCCTACTTTTTACCAAGAGGTCCTTTACTGAACTTAATGCAAAAATCCCGTACTATAAAATCACTGCTTTGGGTAGACACTTCAGTTGTATTTACAACAGCATCACAATATTGATATTTTATTTATTTATTGTTCTTAAAAATTCCCAGTGCATATAGTTTTTAAAAACCTGCTGCCGTTGTAATTTTCCCCCTATTTTGCTGTATATCTGTATGATCTTGATATAGGTAAAAACAAAAAAAAGGTTTTAGAAAAATCTGAAAAGGCATAAATAATTTTCTTATGTCAGATTTTTCTTAGAAAATGTTTTAAAAAAAATGAAGAAAAAAAAAGACTCAGTAACATAAATGGACTGTTCTTTCCTTCCTTTGAAATAACTATTTATTTTTATTTAATACACAGCTCCTCGTACGCGTGGACCTCATTGATATTTGCCATCTTCTATTTAAAGCTGTACTTCATGAACGATGCATTAAGGGTTTGACGGGTTTTAAACGGTGTGAATGATCTCAGTGGAAGACGGATGCAGGAGAAAAGAATCAACTCAAGGTGATTGATCTATTGTTGAATGGAAGACGAGAGAAAGCTACATACTGTTTCACCTCTAATTTGCTGAGTAATTGTTTTGTGTCATTCCTGTTTCCATCCGTTTCCTTTCTCGGTTTTGAATATTGTTTTGTATTGGATTCTGAAATGGGTGGGTGGGCACCTTGGTCACCAGGAGTGGGCCTGAATGAGAGGAAAATATTTTTTCTCTGCAATTACTAAGACCATAGTAATGACAGTAACATTGAGATGTTTGTTTTAAATAGAGAAAATATTTTTTTTAACTGCAGGGCTGGGAAACGCTGTAAAGAGGCGTAAAGACGCACTGGTCTTTAAAAGTATATTATGCCGAGGAATTCCGATTAAGTAGAAGAATTATAGAATTAACACTAGTTTCCTGCTCTCCCTTTTGCCTGGGTCGGATTAAATTTTTTTTATTCTTTGCAGGATGAAGAAACTCACGTTTTTGTGCACGTTTTCAAACTATTGTAGATCTGGGTGCAATTAAATTGTTGAAGAAATGAAATGCAGAAATAAAGAGATGTGAAATGCTTAAAACCATTCTGGTCCTCCTTCTGTCCTACACTGCCAAAACTCAGTCTTACCAGGAATATTTGTCTTATTTCTCATCCAAATATCTTGTTTCTGGCCATAAAATCTCTTCACTCGTGAAGTAAGACATCTCCTGAAAGTATATATACATGTACACTTACTCAACTGGGAGACTTTTCCACCACTGCATCACAATTTGCTTGAAACGTGAGAATTGTCAAAATTTTTTTTTTCATGTCTTCTTTTTAGTGTAGACATTTTTAAACTAGAAATAACGGCACAAATTCTCTCTTGGACGTCCCTTTCACAAGCAAAACAGACGCGTCATTTTTAAACAATACATTATTTATTGTAGCTCATAATATTTTTCTTTTGATATAATTCCTATGTTACAGGTACAATGTGCAATGCTGTATAAAAACAAAACTTTTCTATTCAAACCCAAAGGATACTTATTTTTCTACTCGTAACCACCACAGAGAAGTGCTCTACTTCTGCAGTAATCTTAAAGGGTAGAAGGAACAGTCGAGGTTTTTATGAAGCGTACCAACATCGTGTGCCGTCGGAGGCCTTTTGATTCATTACAAAAGCACCGTCACTTGTGTTTTGTTTTGCTTTTTACCGAAGCACCTGCACCTGTGTTGCTGAGAGAGTTGAAGCGTTACGTCATGAACGTGGCTGTCAGAGGTCATTGCTGTGAGTGCAGGCACCGACTTTCCAAAGCACATCTTTACAAATAAAAATAAAAAGATGATCGGAATATTTACTGTACAATGGCACAAGTGTCATTTGAGTGAACTCAAAGGTCCCCGCTCCGTTTTACGGAAGCTCATTGCTGCCATTGGGATGGAAAAAAAAGATCCAAAAAGTTATGAGCAACACTTGTGATAGTTAAGATTGAGTCATGATGATTTATTACTTACTTATCTTGGGACACTGAGTGATTGTTTGAGATACTTTCCTTAACTTTTTGGCGTTTTAAATATCTAGACGTAATAAGTCACTATTTTAAGCCTGTTTCCTTTTCATAAGTCATTCTTTTTGAAACTTATTTGAAGACTTATTTGGAAATCCCAATTTGCTATTTGTATGAAGTTTCAAGCATCTCATTTGCTTATTTGATTTATGGAATCTTAATTTTTGTCATCACTGTGGCAGCAATGGTCTTCCATAGTATTGCAAATTTGATAACCTTAATAAAAACCTCAGGTATTTCCCGTGTGTTTCAAACTCAGTAGTCAGAGGGTTAAAAAGAAGTCATATTTGACCTACTGAGGATTCCAATTGACTGTTGTTGTGGTTCATGCCATTTGTTCCCCCTTTGTTTCAGTGCAGACATTTATTAACATAAAATAACTTAATGAATACTTTCAGGAATTTAAAAAAGTGTAAACTTTCACAAAATATAAAACAGACACATTCGAACCATAAATTATAAACATGTAGTCATGCATTTGTTCACAGGGCTGCATACCGTTTTTTTTTTATTCTTACATTTTATCTTACAAATAAAATAAAGTTAGCTATTTCTCATGTGGTATGTCATGGGTATTTACATTATTCATTAGTATTTGACGTGTACGGAGTGCAAGGATGTTCCCAGAGTGAGGATTAGAGTGTTTAAAGGACAAAGAGTGCGGTGGATTGTGCGTGCGTCTGTGGCTAAGGTTACCGCGGTAACTAGTTTGTCTACAAACCTGACTCAACTTAAATGACATTTGTCTGATGTCACAAGCTGCCAGAAAATCAAATGTAACATTATGACAAAATGTCCGATGTCATCTGATGAAGGTTTGTCGGCCACCGACCGTCGTGTGTCGACTTGTCTGCGTGGTGTCGTGGGTGCGGCCCCTCACTGACTGATTGGTGCGCCGCTGGATGTCCGGAGGTATTTGTGTCCAGTGATCTAAGGAGGTCCTGGCTGGGGCGTGTGCGCAGACCCCTGATAAGGTAACAGCAGAGGTGGAGGCACCCACGCTCCGGCGCTGGGGGGGCGGCTCGGCTCGCCGCTGCCGGACTGGTCCAGCTCGGCGCTGTCGCAGTCGGAGTCATCGCACAGGGCTCGACTCTGGAGACAGAGAGAGAGAGAGAGAGAGAGAGAGGGGGAAGACGTGAGCTGTCGAAGGTGACATCAGCTGACAGCCCACGGAGGAGCTGCTTCACCTCATTAGGATTCTGCCCGGCGTCCAGCTGAGCTTTGGACTGGCCCAGACCCCCATCGGAGGTCTGCGCCGGATCCGTGTTGTCCGCCGGGATCTCTGACCCCTGAGAGAGGAGGTCGTCGCTGCGGTCGTCCAACCTGTCATCCGTGTTGGTGCTGACCACGTCGGGCGTGCCGCTGTGTGAGTGGTCGGTGGTGTGGCCCTCCTCGCCGTCCGACACCGACAGGTTCTCCGAGCTGAAGGTCGACACCGACTGGCACTTGGTGATGCTGGTCGGACGCCTGCGTAGGATAGAACAAAAGTTACCGACTCATCGCGTACAGATGCTTCGATTTTATTCATTTCTGTGTCATTTAAATATGTAACCATGGCAGCAGTTGAGTTAGGGACGGAATCTAATAAGCTTATAATTTGTCGATATACTAAAAAGGTTTAGGTTGGTTTGATATCTTACAGATGGTATTGGATATTTGATCATGATCATCATTTTTTTTCAATGCTTGAAATAAAGAACAAAGAGCATGTTAAACTCAAGCATAATCTACAAAAATAAATGTGAATTTTTTGAAAATTAATTTGCAAAAGAATCAAATGACAAGGGATAACAAACTTGTCAGATGGGAAACGGTTTGGAGTCATTGGCTCACCGTCGCCGTGGTAACTCAACCTCACTGTCGACCTCACCCTCCTCCTCCTCTGACGACACCCCACGCCTCTGTAGTCACAACGGGTCACAACGAGTGAGTGAGTGAGTGAATGAGCGGTGTGACGGACGGTGCGAGCGGGCGGGATGAGCTCGGGTTCGTCACCTGTTTGCGTGTGATCGCCGCCCTGTACAGAATGGCTGAAGGTGTGAGGTGCTGACTCCCGATGCCCCCCGACGCCCCCCGGGGCAACCTCACGGCCCCTGCTCCGTCGTCTTTATCCTCCCCGTCATGGGGCAGGCGCGGAGATCCCAGCGAGACGCGCCCGGCGGCAGCACCCCTCCCACAGGGCGAGTCTGGACTGCTGGAGAAGGGGAAGGACGCGGCGTCCTCGCTCGGAGTGTCGCTGCGTGGGGGCGTTTCCGTGAGGTCTTCCAGCCCGCCCGCCCCCACCTCAGACCCCCCTAATCCCGCAGAGGCACTGAGGCTCCCGCCCCTCTCCAGCCCACCCACAGAGGAGTCCCCCTTCCCCTGGCCGTCTGCCTCCAGCGCGGTGCAGATGAGGTCGGGGCTGGAGGAGGACAGCTGCCTCTGCTGCTCGTGGCTGAGGCCCCGCAGAGCCGCAGCCGGCTCCAGCAGCTGCTTGGAGGTGTTTGTGGCGGAGTTGTTGGCCTGTGCCGCTGCGTCCCTGTTGGGAGACGACTGATTCGCTTTGAGTCCGGCCAGATCCCCGCTGCTGCCCTTACCCGGCTTGCGATGGCGGGTCTTGACCCTTCGAGACCGGTTGGGAGAAGTGGAGCTCTTGTTGGGGCAGGCCGGGATGGTGACTTGCATTACAGAAGAGTCCATTTTGGGAATGATGACCTCAGACTTCAGGATGTCTGGCCTGAAGAGAGCGGGAGGGATTTGCTACGATCCACGTTCAAACCACATAAAATATGCATCCGAGCTTCACAGTTCCAAGGAAATGTGTATCTTCTCGAAAACATTAAAATGAAAAATGAAAAAAAAAGCTTTTTTTGTTGAAACTAGGAGAATGTATTTGTTGTACACTTTGCTCAAGTAAGGTAAATTATTCTGCCTTTATCTTAAAATAAGGATATTTGTTAAACAAAATATTTATAAAACTATAAGGGCAACACGAATAACATCTGTCAAACTCAAGAGATCATCAAACATCTTTATAATTCTGTGAATGTTAATAAAATACAGCCAGCACTCAACGAAGCACAATGTAGTTTAAAATCCTGAAACAGGAAAAACTACCTGATAGGAAGAATTCTCTTGTCCGACAACACAGTTGAATCTGACTTTTGCGTTTTGGAGGGAAATCCCTGAAACCATCTTTGCACACATCTACTCACGTCCCTTGCAGTTATAATCCAGAGTTAATAAAATATGCATCAGCCTTCTATCCAAAGCAAATAGGTTCTCTCACCTCTTTCCTGACGGCAGTTTCTGCGGGACATTTCTCTTCTTGATGAGTTTGTCCATGGAGTTGGAGGAGCTGCTCTGTCTGGAGCTGTGGTGCTTGAACAGGCCGGGGTACTTCTTATCTAAAGATTGCTCCCTCCTACAAATAAATGTCACCATCATTCAGCGGCCCTCACCGATCAGAACACACGCGGAGGCGACTTCTGTCCTCCGTACCTCTGCAGCTCCTTCTCCTTGAGCTCCAGCTGCAGCATGACGGCGCTGAGCTCCATGTAAAGGTTGTTCGCCCTCTCCAGCTTCCTCTCATAGTGCTCACGGATGTCTAACGCGTGCCTGAGAAGAAAGGAGGCAGCTGATGTCACAGTGCATCCGCATGAGAGACTCCAAATCCTCTGTGAAAGACGTGCACTCAAAGCACTTATTCCCTGTAGCTGGTGGACAAAGGGGAAACAGGACGCAGAGAAAGTGGCCTCATGCATCTATGCGAACATGATAAAAGAACCTCCATCTGCTGGATGCTGCTTTATCGGGAAGAGAGGAGATACGATGAGAGTTCAAAGCAAACCTGAGCTCCTCTCGGCGTCTGTTTATCAGTTCCTCATCGAGTCGGTGGAGACAAGTACCCTCGGATTTAATCTTCTCAAAGTGCTGTTTCACCTCCTCTCGCCATTCAGCCTGATGAGAGCACATTTTCTGTCAGCCAGCTACGTCTAGTCCGAGTCCGGCTCAACCAAGTCCTCTCCTCCTCTTTTAACCACGCAGGGAGCGAGAGAGGAAACCGCACCTGAGATTTGAAGTAGGTCTCCTGTGGAGTGGACAGCACGTCGGCTGACGCTATGTCCAGATGGAGGAGGATCTGACGGAACGAAGGTCTGTTCCGAGGTTTACAGTTCCTGCCAGTCCAGGGTGGGAAGGAAACATGGGAATGTAAATGTTACAGGTAATGTGAAAAAAACAGATAATGAACAAATTACCCAAGTTGTTTGCATACAACCTGAAAGGACGGGTTGTTTCCAAACTACCCCTGCAAAGCTACTACAGCTAGCTAACCAGCTTGCTAACATTATCAGCGTCAACTAAAATACCTACAGTCGCTAGCTAACAATCCGTTAGCTAGCACTCATCCGAACCCGTACAACCTGGGGGGCGGGTTGTTTGCAAACTACCCGTGTTTTCGGGTTATGTTTTCGGGTAATGTGCAAAGCTGCTACATCTAGCTAACTAGCTTGCTAACGTTGATCAACCTTATCAAAGCTAACTAGCTAAAATACCTAGCTAGCTAACAATCTGTTAGCTAGCACTAACCCTAACCCAAACAACCTGGGTGGACGGGGTGTTTGCAAACTAGCCGTGTTGTCAGGTTATGTGCAAATAACCCAGGTCATTTCTATGTTACTCTTTTTTTCCCCACATTATCTGTAATCTGTAAAAACATGAGGAAAAGATGCACTTAAAAGGGAATGCAGCAAAATTCCAAAAAAAATCTATAGAACCAAAGGTTTTCTTAAAACTACTGTTTTTGAACCACTAGGAGAATATTTAAGGATTATCTTCCCAATTTGTCATAAAAAAATTGCTCAATTTAAGTAAATTTTACAGCCAGTATCTTAAAATAGGGATCAAATATATCTTAAAACTAGTAGAGTGACACCAACAAGTACATTTGTCGAAATCCAGAGAAAAGATTTTCAAATATTTTCCCTCAAACAGATTTGAAATTACTTATAGCCGGCACACAAGTCTCAATAAGAAGTTTATGGAATAAAATAAAACAATGAAGCTCAAAACTAATGAAATCCTCAAACATAAAAACAACCTCTGGTCCAACAGAAAACATCTAACTTAGATTTTTCTTTTTTGAAGTGCCGGCTGTTTTCCAGGACGTAGACGGGCTCACCAGCATTGTCTGAGGAGGATCTTGAAGCCGTCCGGGCAGCTCTCAGGTACGGGCAGCTGCAGACTGTTGTTTCCAACGCCCCAGATGATGGCGGAGGAATCCACGTCTTTGTACGGGATTTCTCCCGTTAGCATCTCCCACAGCACCACTCCAAAGGACCTGAAAGACCCAACCACAAGACAATTCTGTCCACAAGGCTTTATCAAACACACACACACACACACACACACACACACACACACAAACACACACAGTGCTGGGGAGTTACGAGGAATTGTGATTCGTAATTTCATTACAAAATACACATGTAAACTGTTATATTACTTGAGAAAGATGTGTAATTACTTAAATATTCATGATTAGAGCATTCTCCCAGGCCATGGTATAAGTATAATGAAATCCAAAAGTGTATGTACTGACCAGATATCCACTTTTTCTGACACTGGCTCGTTGCGAATGACTTCAGGAGCCATCCAGGCGACAGTTCCGGCAAATGACATCTTGGTGCTCTTGTCATTGAGCTCCTTCGAGGTCCCGAAGTCAGAGATCTTTACCAGGTCATCATGTGTGATTAGCATACTGTGGGGAAGAGGGGTGTGTGTGTGTGTGTGGGGGGGGTGTTGTACTTTTAACATTGGTCCATTTACTGAACAGAATGTTTCAAACGCTGACATGCAGAGTTGGGTGAAGGACTTACTTGGGAGATTTGAGGTCCCGGTGGATGATTTTGTGGAGGTGCAGGTAGTTCATGCCGCCCGCGATGCCCATGGACCAGTCGACCAGGAGGGAGGGGGTGATTTTGCGTCCGGCTCTCAGCACCTCGTACAGCTGGCCTTGAGCACAGTACTCCATCAGGATGCAGTAACAAGGAGCCTGGGTGCACACTCCCCTGCGGGAGAAGCAGAACTGATGAGAAAAATGAAAGCCGGCTGGAGCAGATACAGATCAGACGTCGTGAACGTCCATACTTGAACGTGATGATGTTTGGGTGCTTGAGCTTGCGGAGGTGTTTGATCTCTGTTTCTTTGATGTCCCGCACTTTCTTGACGGCCACGTCCTCGCCGTGGAACTTGCCGAGGAAGACTGCCCCCTGTGCCCCACTCCCCACCCACTGCAGGTCCGAGATCTCCTCAAATGGAACCTCCCAGCACTCTGGACGCAGACCAGCACAGAAACAAGGAGCAGGATCAGCAAGTCATGTGGACACTGAAACAAAGTGTGTGAGGTGGAGGGCTGCGCGATACGAGATAAACTGGCAACAGGTGATCACGATAAGTCTGACAATAACGCTCCACTATAAGAATCATAATAAACCCAATACAATAATTCAACTTGAATGCTGAATTACATGTTAAATGTAACAAGAAACTGATTTTGATGGATTATTTTTTTAATATCTTGAATATGTAATTTTTAATATTTTATGTATTATTATGATTTTATTTCTTGTATTTAAAAGAATAAAAAATATTAACTTAGAATAACTTAATAGAAAATAACATACAATGATAAGGAAAAATATCCACCCCCGAGGGCAAGTTATTGCCGTAACGATTCACTTACAGCAAGTTCCAAGAAAACCAGGATGAGGACGGCGACAAGTTGCAGGGGCTTGATCTGATTGGTCCATGGCGTGTGCATGCATGGCTCATGTATCCAGGGACAAATTTTGATGGGTTAAATGCTCACAAGTAATTTGGCTGAATTATTTATACGCATTTTGCGTCAACTGGACATTTTTTACAATAATAATCGCACATGCTCTTATAGCGATACGATACGAACCCTGGGAAGGAGACAACAGCACCTTTGACTCAGAGAGTCCCTCAGTCCCTCAAGAGGACAGTGACGGTCGTCCAACAGACCAGAACGTCCCTATCCTGCTGTGCGGCGATAAGAGGAAAGCAAACGACCGTCTAATCCGTGCGTCTTCTGTCATACGACTTAAATGACCGAGAGAGCGTGGTCACCAAAGAGAAACGAGCTGTGCAGAGTCAAAGAGACAGGCCAATCTATTCTTCATGAGGTCCGCTGAAGTGTCAGGCTCTCAGGAGAGGTGCTGTAGCAGAGACAGATGCACAGCTGATAGAACCCTCTGCAGACAGCCAATCTGAAGACATGCAACCAAAGTCCTGCATGGACATGATAACGACATGCTAACTATTGAACAGAAGAAGAGAACGATGACTCCTTTCGAAGAAACTGTGTCTTTACAACATTAGCTTGAAATGCTACGCTAACAAAATCACAAAGAGGAACACCACAGCGGGAAATTCGTAGACAAGAAGAGTTTTTCGGTGGGTTTTGGTTTTTCCTTCTGTTCCGCTTCATGGCACGCTACAAGTAGTTTACGTGAGGTCTAAATGAGCGTTCTCAGCTCGGTGCTGTTGCTGGAACGTTCCGAATCTTTCTTCACTCAGACTCACATTCATCCTGTGGCCCCTGGCCAGGGGCCCTCATCCACGTTGTTGGCATAGATGCTGCATTCAAGATCCATCACATCATCGTCACAAACAAGACCGATCTATCTACCTCTGTCTACTTCTTTTACTTCTGTCTACTTCTGTCTACTTCTTTTACTTCTATCGACCTCTGTCTACTTCTATCTACCTTCTGCCCAGGACCTTCTCACCAGGGGCTCTGGTGTGCTCAGACCATCTGACGGCTCCACAGATTGTGGATTTATTCAAATGTGGGTTGAACACTCACTTGTTTTTTACATTTTTTTTAGAGGTTGGATTGTTTTAATTCCTAACTGTTTGGTACAGAGATTTCTTGTACTATTATTTCAGGATAAACACACTGAGGGTTTAAACTGAACCTAAACAGCACAGGTTCATTTTTCTGATGAGTTACTTGTTGACAGTACTTTTTATTTTAAACACAGTTGTACCAGTGGTTCAAGGCTCATTCCCTGGCATGGGGCTTGTCTCAGAAAGACTGAGTTTGAGGAAAACTGCTGTTTTCACTTCTATTTTCACATAAACTGAGCGACATCAAACTGATAGTCTTTAAAGTTTCATATGTTTGAATTCGGTTTGTCAGTAAACACTAAATATTATGCAGTTTTCCTCATTTCAGCATGAATGAACTGCTTTCTGGAACAGGCCCCAGATGTATTTGTTCTTTGCTGGTTAAATACTTAAACACAGAGGAGGGTTCGGTGTCCAAACATGTTCTGTGTTCACGTACCTTCATGGCTATGTTTGTGTTCAGTGGAGTAGGCCTTCCCAATCATGGTCCAGACTGGTTTTAAGCAGCCAAACAGTCCCTCCAAAAAACCTCCACTCCCTGATTGTAGCCGGATGTTCTCCGACTGCCTCCGAACAGCACCGGCCTCCGGACTGTGCCCGGCCTCGGCCCCGCCGCCGCCACACTGACACGCCTCATGTTCGTGTAGCGTTAGCACGCTGTTGTCAAAGTGGCCCGAGGGTCCATCGCTGGGCGTGGGGCTGCTGCCGCCAGGTGCCCCCTGTCCGCCGGTGTCAATGGACAGCACGTTTCGGAGGACGCACTGCGTAGGGGTCAGGTCCGTCTCTGGGGTGCAAGCAGGGGTGTCTCCATCGAGTCTTCGATAGGGGGGTTCTGAGATAGGGGTGCTGAAGCCTGACAGGGAGGGGGAAGGGGCACGGGGCTCATGGATACAGGTCCCACTCATCAGGGGTTTCCCCAACACAGCAGGTCAGGGTGGATGGAGGGTGGAGGGATGAGACGTACGCCTAAAGAGGGACATTCACACGTCAACACGCTTGGAAAATGATCAACATTTGATTGCTTTTCAACATGAATTCACAGTTTTAAGCACGACGGAACTGTCCCGCACTGAATTCACCGCTACATTTCCATCTCGTGGAACAGAGACTGAACTTTATACTCAAGTCGAGCCCGATTTTATTTGTTTAGCTAATGCGAATCCAACAGTCACCGGAGCATCTCTCAGGGACGGAGGCAAAAAGGAAAAACGTTTTGTGGGCTCAGTGGATGGCCTTCTGCCTCGACCAGTTGGGGTGAAACCGTACATCTACATCCTCATCCTGGTTCCTCTTGGACAATCCTGCACTGTTGGACTTTTAGAATCTTTGAGAAGCTCCATCCCACCTGAGAGGGACATAAGCAGTCTACAGCTGTCGTCGCAACAACTCATAACAAATCCTGTAATTCACTGTGGAGATCTTTCTATGTGGAGTTTCCGTGCTTTGCCTGTGTCTGTGTGGGTTCTCTCCAGGTACTCCATCTTCCTCACACCGTCCACAGAATGCTGAAGTTAACTGGTCACTGTAAATCAGCCGTAGGTGTGAATGTGAGTGTGAATCTGTCCTTCACGTACCCTGACGTTCACACGTTGACAGCTGGGATCAGCTCGAGCACAACTGAGAGCTGTAACCGGAGCAACGGGAGGAGAAGATGAATGAATGATTTCTGCTTCTGATTCAAACAGGAAGTCTGTCCTCTGGCTCTTTGTCCTGGTTGCCCCCTATCCCCCTCTGCTCCTGCCTGTCGTTACTTGGCCCTGTCGATCTCTTCGTTTCACCCCAACTGGTCGAGGTAGAAGGCCGCCCACATGTAAATTAAGTGTGTGTAGATACCATGTCAGTCCATGTCAGTCCAGTAGGACAATCCGCTCAGGAACCAACCGCGGCAGAGATGTGATTTGACTTCTCCACATTCTGTCTGACATGCGTCCCTGCGTGTGTGTGTGTGTGTGTGTGTGTGTGTGTGTGTGTGTGTGTGTGAGAGAGAGAGAGAGAGAGAGAGAGAGAGAATGAGCACAGCAGCCTGCCCAGTGCCGCCATCAACCGGACTGGAAATGGGGTTTTATGAATGAAATGGACCGAAGCAGGTTGTTGAAGTCCACATCCATTTCCGTCACCTGCTCCTCAGCTGAGCATCACTGCCTCACACAGCAGCCGCCGTATGTCGCTGGTCATGCATCAAGTGAGCTGTGTGTTTGTGTGTGTTTGTGTGTGTGTGTGTGTGTGTGTGTACATCCTGGAAAATGCCGAATTGCATAATCAACCCTGTATACGGTGCGTGCGTGCATGCGTGTGTGTGTGTGTGTGTGTGTGAGAGAGAGAGCACATGTACCCAGTCCCCTAGATCCCACACCAGCTCCTGTGCTGCACCACTGCACGGAGATGAAGCAGTGAGTGAAATGGAAGCGTGAAAACACGGACAAT
>CAAKHB010001205.1:131457-143144 GCA_901007665.1 Aeoliscus strigatus
GCTCTGTAGTGGAAAGGACGGGGGGGGGGGGGGTGTTTTCACAACGTTAACCCGTCCAAGTCCTACCTCAGCTTTGCCCATTCAGGTTAAGACAATAAATAAGTGACATCAAGTCATGTTTCTGTTCTCCATAACTTGTTCGCCCGGTCCCTCTTCCTCCTGGTTCGGACTCGTTCCCGTCAACAGTGGGCCATGGGAAACATGACTGGATCTCAGGAAGCGGGTTGACAGAGAATGCTGGTGACGTGTACAGATATTGCCGGTGCCCTTCAGTGCTAACATCCAGGGAGTACAACTTGGAGAGCACATGGTTGTGACATCAATTTTTCTCTATAATTTCCAGTCTTCTTTATTGTGGAAGTATTATGCAATGTTTTGTGGTTGAGTTCACTCATTTCCTGTTATTTTGGGGAGGGGGCGGGGGGCGGGCGGGCCTTTGTGATATTCCACTTTACAAGAAGCAGACGGCGCCTACGTCCACTCCGAACTCCTGATCCGCTCCTCCAATATCCATAGGAGCAATGTCCACGATGGGCAGACGGGAGGTTTTCTGTGTTTTGTACTCAAAGACAGTCTTGCCCCACCGGCCTGTATGTTTCTGTCGGATGAAAGTGAAGAAATTAATGTTAAAATGACATTTCTGAATATCAAGTAAAAGCTTTTCTCTTTTTTTTTTTTTTTTTGGCCGCTGCCTTCTCTCACCTTGCAGCCATCCTCCATCACGCTGTATGTGAAGCGACTGTTGCCCTCGGCGCGGATCTCCACGTCGTTGGAGCCCTGCAGCAGCAAAGCCTTCTTCAGGTTGCCTGTGGCCTGGTCCATGTAGGCGATGCTGTTCTTGCAGTGGTACGTCAGGTTCTGGGAAGCTTCATTGGACAGAAGCCTCAAGAAGGTCAGCTGCACGTTGGCGGCGGGACCGTCCTGAGCGTAGCTGAACTGTAGAGGCAGACGGGCCGTTATAAGGGCCGTGCGGTCTGACAGAAGCCTGCGGCCTTTTATGGTTTTCTAGGACATGAGGACTCACGTGGAAGCCGCCGTTCATGGTCTCTCCGAACCAGACGTGCTTGCGGTCCTTGCTCTTGCTGGTCCACCAGTTCTTCTTGGGCGCCTTGGCAATGCTCGGGTAGACGCAGGTCTCTCCAGTCTCCATGTTACAGAAGACCTTGATGGCGTCGGCTGTGCTGCCGATGTTGGGGTCGACCCAGTAGTCGCCTGGAGAGATGCGGTGGAGAAGGCAGAGGGTTACGTGAAGAAGAAGAGCTTCTTTTCTACTGCCTGGTTTCCAATCTTACCGCTCTTCCAGTCAGGGTGGCACAGTTTCAGGTCTCTGCAGGTGCGAGCGGGGTTCTTCTGGGAGCCGTCGGGGCTGCGCAGGTTCTCAATCTGGTTGTTGAGGGACTTGAGCGTGGAGTCGACCTCGACGTCGTGCTGCCTCAGGGAGCTGGAGGCCTCGTCAGCCCTCATGTACCTGAGAGGATCGGGGGACTTCTCGGTCTGGCCCAGACCGGCGAAGGCAGACATGTCGATACCAGGGCCAGGAGGACCAGGAGGACCAGGGGGTCCGGCGTTTCCTGGAGGTCCCTGAAGGGGGGCGCAACACCGGGACATGTGCTTAGAATCAGGAGCATCGAGCTAGCATGGAATGTGTGCCGTCGAGTTCAGGTGACGTACGGCAGGGCCGCTCTCTCCAGAGCGTCCACGAGGTCCAGGAGGACCGATGGGGCCAGGCTGTCCGTTGGATCCGTCCTTGCCAGCAGGTCCACTTGGTCCGGGTGGTCCCTGCAGAGACGGTGAGTGTTGAAGGTCATCGGATGCTAGCATGTTGTATAAAATAAAATAAAAGAAACTACGAGTCGTAGCTCCACCACCGATCCTGGCTGAGAAACGAGCACCAGCAGGTTTCCTCTATCGCCTCAATCAGTCTTTGTCTGCATGAGGATGGTTTGTGCGGTGACATTATCGCCCTCAGCCTGGCTAATCTAAAGCGGGCACTCTGTATATTTCCAATTTCAGCAAATCACACGCTCCCTCACCGAAGAGTAATTACAGAAAGGACTCAGCCGCCCGTCTTATCACAGCAGCGGCTAATTAACGCACGTGGCCTCTGCCGGTCGCCATGTCCGTCAGGTGACTGGAGATGAAGCGCTGCCCTTCATTACACATCCGGTCGGATGGTTGCAAGGAATTCTAATCTGAGTTTTTCTTTTTCGTTTCACTCAATTCCCCCCCCCCCCACACCTTAGCTCCGCTTGGTCCTGCAGGTCCAGCAGCTCCGGAATCTCCAGCTGGACCCTGGTAGATAAAGAACAAACAGCAGGTTGGATGAGAATGAAAGCAGGTGACAGGGGTGGAGGGATGAGTTGTTCCGACGTCCTTACAGGAGGTCCAGGAAGACCCTGCAGCCCAGTGAATCCACGGTGACCCTTCTGTCCTCTCTCGCCTGTCTCACCGGCCTCTCCCTTATCGCCACGTGGTCCTTGGGGTCCCTGGAGTATTTCAAATATTACAAAATGTACTCACTACAGGTAGAAGGCGAACTTTAAGGGAATAAACCTCTTGCAACCTCAAATTGAAGACGTGGTGGACGTGGTAATACTCACAGCCATTCCTCTGGCGCCAGCAAGTCCAGGAGGTCCCGCGGGTCCTTGAGCACCCTAAAGACAGAGACCAGATTGTCTTGACCCACCGGAAACACACCCCAGTCATCTTCTCCAACAGGCTGGGTCACTTACGGCCTCTCCTCTGTCTCCCTGCTTGCCGAGTGGTCCAACAGGTCCAGGAGCACCAGGGGCCCCAGGAGCTCCAGGGGCACCAGCAGGACCTGTGTTACCGCGCTCTCCCTACAGGAAGGGAGATAAACAACGTCATGACTCAGAGTGACTCAGCAGATCTCGAATACTCGGCGTTGTGTTGGACTTGTTTCTCTCACCTTGACTCCAGCAGCTCCATCACGACCAGGAGGTCCATCTGATCCAGGGGTTCCCTGAAATACAGGAGCACTGATGATGCAACAGTCTCATCTTGAACCTGCTTGTTGGAGCAATGTAATATTAACGGAAACTTTCAAAAAAAAAAAAATTCTTACCTCTCTTCCAGTCTCTCCAGCTGGTCCAGTAAGTCCAGGGGGTCCCACAGGCCCAGGAGGTCCACGGTCACCACTAGAACCAGGAGCTCCCTGTTTACCAGGCTCTCCCTAATCACAAAGGAAATATGAACATAATGAAACAAATGGAAACGTGTCCACGCAGCAGCAGACGGCATTTTCTAGAACACCAGTAAGTCTGAGGATTCACCCGAGGAGATGATCACTGACAATGTCTATGTCGCGTGACAGCACTTACAGAAGGTCCAGGGAGACCAGGGAAACCTCTCTCTCCACGCTGGCCGGGCAGACCAACAATACCACGAGATCCAGCCAGACCCTGAGGACCTGAGGGTCCGTCGGCACCCTACGGAGTCAGGAAAGACCAGACCGGGGTCAAGCAATGTCCACGCAAACTGACCGTCAGGGGTCTGTAAGTGTGAGGACACAAAGAGCTGCTCACAGGTGGTCCATCTTCTCCAGCCTCTCCCTTCTCTCCTTGTGCACCAGGAGGCCCACGAAGCCCGGCGTCTCCCTGTCTTCCAGGAGGTCCGGCGTCACCACGAGTACCCTTGGGTCCATCTTTACCAGCAGAACCGGCAGGGCCGGCGGGTCCTGGGTTACCCTGTGAAAGACGGTTTGTGAGTAACAGACACGTACAGCACATAACAAAGACGTTTGCACACTCGGATGATGTGACACTCACATTAGGACCGGGAGGTCCGACTCTGCCAGCAGCTCCAGGGAAACCAGTGGCACCCTGTCAGGGACACACAGAAGACAAACAAACACATGTCAAATCATTCCATTCAACTACGCTCTAATTAGAAGAAATGACATTTGCACATCTGTATATTTACCCTTTCCTTTAAAAAATCAAGTTCTCTTTGTTCTCTCTTAAAATTTACTAGTAATTCTTCTTGTGTTCTTTGACTGCTGTGACATTTCCCTCACAGGATACTTTTCTATTCTATTCTTCTCTTCTATTTTTTAAAAAAAATCCCCATTATTATTATTATTGTTACAAAGGATTCAAGGATTGTTCTATAGCAGATATACTTCATTAACAGTTGATAAAGGATCATAAGGTTGTTTCTGGACTGTCTGTAGGAGCAGGTGATAATATAATTTATACAGAAAAATAGTTTTATTTTAGTCACTGAGTCCTCAGTTAAGTGTTCAACAGACTGTCGTCCTTCCATCAGCCAACAATCAGTCGGCCAAACGACTCAGTGGCGCTCAAATGGACCACATCATGTGTAATTACGTAGAATGTGCATCTGCTCTCAGTACAGTGTTTTTTTCCTGTATTCAGCGTTCGGGCAGTGACTTACAGGAGCACCCTGAGCACCACGGGCTCCCTTAGCTCCGGTTACACCAGTAGGCCCCTAGAAAGAAAAAAACCCACCAATCAGCTGTTAGTGAGGTCATAGCACAACAGACTTCAAGACACTCTAGATTGTTGGTACTGGACAAGTTGTTGGATCCATAAATGTCACATTGGATACACAGATGAGTCTGTAATGAGGTTAAACACCCACCACAGGTCCGGGAGCCCCAGAAGGTCCCTGAGGTCCGGGAGCACCAGCCTCTCCTTTCTGTCCGGACTCGCCAAGCTCTCCTTTGGCACCGGGCTGACCATCTGCACCCTGGACATGTCAGACAGAACCGTCAGCAAAGCACCGGTGGGGTTCACCTACATCTCTCTGTGGTTGACTTACAGGAGGTCCAGCAAAGCCAGCAGGTCCAGGAGGACCACCCTCACCACGGTCACCCTGCAGGGAGAACCAGCAGTCAGTCGGCGTCGCAGAACACAAGGGTCACAACACAGACGGTACAAGTAGGAAAATGGACCCGACAATACTGAACTAACTGGGCAAACATGGACTTTACACTCAGTAAAAAGACAGAACTATTCACATCACGTTGCTTGGCCGTACGTAAACATCACGTTTACAGGGTGTCGAGCTTGAGTCCATTTGCAAATGTTTGCAATTTTTTGCAAATTTTTTGCAAATGTTTGCAATTTTTTGCAGTTTTTTCAAATAGTCAAACCTCTTCCAGTGTGCATTCAACTGAGGTGGTGCATGTATCCCAGTCCAAAACATATATTGTAAATATAGTACAGTAAATACATTTAGACAGGCAGCGAGGGGCTGAAGGTTTTGCATAAAATCATTTTAAGACTGTTTGTGAATGACGCTCTTAGACCGGCAGGTAAAGCAGGTAACATCTAAGCCCCGGTTTTCTTTAAAAATAAGTTGTTTACGTGAAGGGAAGACACAATATCAGCTGAATTAATCAACAAGTCAACGCACGGCAGCTGGTCATAACTTACAGGAGCGCCACGAGCACCAGGAGCACCGTTGGGTCCCGTAGGTCCGGTCTCACCCTGGACAGAAGGGAAACAGTCAAATATGATCAAATGTTTTCACATAAATTCATTTATCGTACAAAGCCAGAACTAAACTGTCTCCAGTTCATTCCGACTCCATTAAACAACGACATTTTAACGATCCAGCAGCTGCTGACTCGTACCTTGGCGCCGTTTGGTCCAGATGGACCAGGAGGACCGATTGGACCGGTCAGACCCTGAGAGTGGGAAAAAGAAAAGAAAAGGGGTAGTGAGAATTATGTTATAAAGGAGCTTTTGGTTCCACGGCCTCCCTCAGAACTTAAGTACAAAAAGACGGATTTGTGTTGGACTCACTCTGGAACCGTCCTTTCCAGGAGCTCCCTCGGGTCCCTTTGCTCCGTTGTCACCCTGTGGAGTAGAGATCATACGTTAGAAAAATAATAACGATGATGACGATGATGATACTGGGCCGTTGAATGTGATGAGACATCGCCAGCACTCACTCTGTCTCCCTTGGGTCCTGGAATGCCACCGGTTCCTCTCTCTCCAGGCATTCCCTGCAGACCGGGGGGTCCCTGAGGTCCAGCAGCTCCTGCCGGTCCGATGGCTCCCTGAATGGGGATTAGGTGGATGACATCAGCTGCATTGTCAGTGTCCAGGATGAGTTAAGAATCCGTTTCCAGTCCAACATCCCCTGTCGCCCCCCGCCCACACACACATCTTGTGTTCATCAAAGCCACAATACGGTCAAACTCCAAGCTGAGTTCGTTCCTGTTCCACATTTCAATGAGCTGACTCTGACCTCGTTATATATTCAATCCTGATTGTGTTCTGACATTTTCATCCACTGACCTTGGGTCCATCACTGCCAGGTGTTCCAGGAAGTCCACGAGGGCCCTGAAGGCCCTGAGCACCAGCGCCGCCCCGCTCACCGGGGAAACCACGTTCACCCTGTTCACACGCAGACACGGTTCGATCAGTTCAAGGAGGAAAAAACCCAGGAAGGAGCTGCGGGTCACAGCCGTGCAGGTGAGAAGTTTGTTATTCTTTGGTAGAAACTCACTCTGGGTCCAACAGCACCAGGAGCTCCGCCCTCTCCAGGAACACCCTGCAGAGAGGAAACAGGTTCATTCCGGTGTTGGGGAATAATCACACAATCACATGACCAAGTGTTTTACAGCATCATTATACTACATCTGTTCAGTCTGAGTCCACTTTGTCTTCATCGGTGGACTGAAGATGGAACTGGTTTGAAAACGTGCTCACCGGGTCTCCAGGTTTGCCAGCTTCTCCTGGGGCACCGGACGGTCCAGGCAGACCCTGAAAACAAAGGGTTCATTATATTGTGTCTCTAAAAAAACCCCATCATATAATATTTGTGAAGGGAATATACCTGGAAGCCAGAAGGTCCGGGCTGTCCTTGCTCTCCTCTCTCTCCAGCAGGTCCCTGGAACAGAACACACACTCAGTGACGGGTGAGGGGAGATCATCAGCTCAACGTAACGATGGAAAACCGACTCACAGCAGGTCCAGGAGGTCCAGCAGAACCGGTCTCACCGTCCTTTCCAGGCAGACCCTGTTCACAGAGGAACACTCGTTTTTTAAAAAAAAAACATTTTAGACTTGAAGGAAGTCCACGTTTTAACGGACGTGATGTGACTTACCCTCAGACCCGGACGACCCACGACACCCTTCTCTCCTGTCTTTCCAGGTTCACCCTGTTGAACAGAAATCACAGTCTGTAGAAAGTCATTTCCCCTTCGAGCGTGACAGACAGATCGCCTCTCTCTCTCTCTCTCTCTCTCTCTCTCTCTCTCCTGGATGAAAGTGTGTCTGCCGCTTTGATGGTTGAAGACAAACTCACATTGGCTCCCTTCGGTCCGGGGAATCCCATCACTCCTGGACCTCCACGGGCTCCCTGAGGACCAGGGGGGCCGGGGCGACCATCCTCACCGGGGGCACCCTGTCACAAGACACAAGACACATTAATTTGAACAAGAATCTGAATCTGAATCTGCTTCTCTGTACATGAATTTGTCTTGGTGGAAGGGGTGAGACATTTAACATAGAAACAAAATATGAATGAGCTTAGTTGTTTTTACTATTTTTACCTTAATACAAAAAAAGAAGTAATAATGAAATTTAAAAAAAAAACAAATTCATGATGTAAAGAGTTATGGATGCTGCTTTTCATTTGGGTTTTAAATGTTTTTTTTCCCCCCTTGCCCATTTTCCAGACATGGAGCTTGTTCCCATGGAACACCACTGGTTATACTCACAGGGGCGCCGACTTTCCCTTGAGGACCAGCATCTCCAGGACGTCCAGTGAGACCCTGTGATGGACACGCAGTATGAGACACGGTCAGCGGCGTTCAGGGAGTGACTGACCACAGAGAAGATGAAGATGAAGACGCAGCACTCACTCTGGCTCCAGGGAGACCAGACTCTCCGGTGCGTCCGGGGTCACCGGTAGCACCTTTAGGCCCGGCAGCACCAGGAACACCACGGTCACCGGGGGCACCCTGAAAACAATGGAGCAAGATGGAGACCGGCATCAAAACAAAAAAAACCCCAAAAAGTCAAGTCAGACGGAATCTTCGTGGGACGGATTTCTTGGACTCACCTTAGCACCAGCAAGACCGTCCTGACCTGGGAACCCACGGTTACCAGGAGCTCCCTGGGAGGATGAGACGTGATTAGGATTCACATGAAACATCTGAACGTCCTCACCCTGTCTGGATGACTGACCCTCTCTCCTGGAGGTCCAAGTGGTCCAGCAGCTCCAGGTTCTCCTCTGGCTCCTCTCTTTCCTTCCTCGCCAGAAGGTCCGGGTGGCCCTTGAGGACCGATGGGGCCCTGAAAACAAGTCCAGTGGTGTCGGTGCATCCAGTCTGAAACAAGCTGTGACGGTGTGTTTGGGATGTTTGCGTGTGACTCACCAGCTCTCCTTTGGGTCCAGCTTCTCCTTTGAATCCAGGCAGACCGGGGTCTCCCTACCCAGCGGCAAAAAAAACAAACGGTCAATCGTGGTGACGGCAGCAGGATGTAAACACAGTCGGCCATTCTTCTCGAGGGACTCACAGACTGTCCCTTGGGGCCCAGAGGTCCTGTTGCTCCCTGTGGTCCTGGGGGGCCACGGGGGCCAGGGAAACCAGGAGCGCCAGCAATACCAGATGCACCCTTGAATGAAAGAGAAGGGAGAGATGTGTCAAAGTAAAGGAACAAAGAGTGACAGGAAGTAGCAGAGAAGGGGGCGTGGCCTTACAGCGGATCCTTTCGCTCCAGGGATTCCATCAGTACCTGGGTTTCCCTGTTGACACAGTGAAGAACAGCAATGTGTCAGTGCTCCTGTGGATCAAATCTGGACTATCAGCAAAGGTGGGAACAAACCGATGCTCCAGCAGGGCCAGGAGATCCAGGGGTACCAGCCTCACCGCGGGGACCCTGTTGGCCTTCAGCTCCACGGGCTCCGGTGGGACCAGCTTCTCCCTGACAGAACACAGTGCATCGGTCACACCCGATGTCGACGAGTTATATCGTCATCCGGCCGTGTTTTAGTGCACTGTCTGACACAGTGGACACCTGGGACCCTCAGGGGTCCTGGAGGAGGTTCCAGGGGGTCTCCAGCAAAAAGTTCATGTCACTGTCATTGCCTCCAGAAGTTGGATTCACACTGTAAAAGCAGCAAACCGGGGACAAACCCTCCTTCTATGGGGGTCCAGGTCATGGATGATCGCTACGAACCTTGGCTCCTGGGGACCCTGGGAAACCGGGAGCTCCGGCCGGACCAACGGGCCCCTGAAGACAGAAGAAAACGTCCTCAGGTCAGCGCTGATGAAAAAAACTACCGGCTGAGGAGAATCAGGGAGATCTGTGGAAGCTCTGATACGTACAGGTGGACCAGCGGGACCAGGCAAGCCATCATTTCCTCGGGCGCCCTGCAAGATGCAGAACGAGGTCGTCAGGTTGAACGTGACTTTAACGTAGAACACGTGGAGAGGAGCTCAAAGTGTGCTACTCACAGCAGCTCCGGCGGCACCGGTGCGCCCCCTCTCACCAGGCAGCCCGCGTGGACCCTGTCACCACACGCAAACCGTCAGTGGTCACTCACCGGAAGACATGAAGCTGTTTGGATGTGATGCTCGTCTGCAGTAAATCAACTCACCATGGGTCCAGGAGCTCCGTTCTCTCCAGAAGAACCGGCCTCACCCTGAGAACAACCGAGCACATTAGAGAGACGGAGGAGGAGAACGTAGGAGGGATGGACCATGAAACGCCTCTCACCTTTACTCCTGCAGCTCCAGTTTCTCCCTTCGCTCCATCCAGACCAGGATGACCCTGCAGAGACAAGGTGACAGGAAGTTAAGTCTGCTGATCAGTGTCTTGGTTCTTCCTGAGTGTGATGAGTGAAGCACTCACTCTGTGTCCTTTGATTCCAGGAAGTCCAGGGGTTCCAGGGAATCCACGAGCTCCCTGAATAGAAAGAACGTTGACGAATGAATCGGTTTTGTTTGTTTTTCTTCTTTTCAGGTCTTTGTCACGTTGAGAGGATCGATGGTCTGCTCACCTGAGGCCCAGCAGGTCCACGCTCACCAGCTTTGCCAGGTTTGCCAGCCTCACCCTGAACACAAACAGGAAGTTATCATTAGAGCTTTTACTGGGAACAGACGGCGGAATTTTTTTTTTTATCTTCCTCACTGGTGTTCATTTCAAGTGCTTGGTGGCGATTCCTGCATGTACTTACATCACTTCCTGGTTTTCCAGAAGGTCCAGGTGGTCCACGAGGTCCCATTGCTCCCTGTTTTGCATGAAAAAATAATTAGGGAGCTGTGCGTCACAAATGACACCTTTGACCGGACGTTTGTATGATACTCACAGCCGGACCGGGCTCTCCAGCCTCGCCAGGGGCACCTTGGAAGCCCTGTGGTCCCTGCAGGTGCAAAGACAAAGCGGTGAGGCCACATCATGTGACCGAAAGTAGCTCGTACGCAAGCGTGCGCTGTGGCCAGTGTACTTACGGGGGCTCCGGAAGGTCCAGGAGGACCACGAGGACCCATAGGACCCTTGGAGAGAGACACGACATTAAAACACAGGTGGTGAGTGACTGTAAAATGTATCTGTTTGTAAACTGTTTTGCCACAAGGTGGCAGCATTGTAAATGTTCTGTGAGCACCACTGATCAAAGAACGTCGTTTCCAGGGGCAAAGTAAACGCACACGGCACCTACCATGGGTCCCTGCATCACACCCATCTGAGCGCCTCCGGCCTTCTCGTCGAAGCCTCCGGCCATCTGAGCAGCAAAGTTCTGCAAACACACAAAGGTTTGTCCTGACCCGGGCGCATGACTCTGTTTTTGGTGCGTTTTATCAAAGACGAACACAGAGACGTGGTCGGCAGCTGCCAAAGAAACATAGGTTTCACCTTTAAAAAGCCCCCGACAGGTTGTTTTACTTGTGGTTGGAGGCGTGAGGGTGATGTTCTAATTTGATTTAAGTACGTTGCGGCTTCAGCCGTGTGTCTCACCCCTCCAAGTCCCGGCGGTCCAGGTGGTCCCGGTGGGCCGGCGGGTCCGGGGTTACCAGGGGTACCAGGCTCTCCGTCTCTTCCTCGAGGTCCAGGGTTTCCCTTTAGGGGTGGAAGGAGGGTATTGGCTTACGAAGACGATAAAGACGTTCTACATGTAGACAGGTTCTCCCTCTCTGACGAGCGCTGGTCCAGACATCACCGGTCTGCTGTCGGACCCACACCGGCCCTCGTGCATCCAAACAGTCGGCTGAGAATGGGGATGTTTTGTCTGAATGTGTTACCTTGTCTCCCTTGGCACCGGCTTGTCCACGTGGTCCCTGTTCACCTGGGGGGCCCTGCAGAAGCACACGCACTTGTTTTAGAGAGAACAAATCACCAGCTTAGAGCAACAATGGACTCATCAGAACATTTACCATCGGGCCGGCTGGTCCTCTTGGTCCTACAACCTGCACACACACACACACACACACACAAAAGGTTTATAAATGACTCAGGTGAATTGTTTCCTTGCTTGTGCCGGTTTAGTTGAACAGTTTCTCGGGGGGGGGGGCATCAAGCTATGAACGCTTTCAAGAACGATATCAAGTGAGCGGACCAAATTTTTCTGACAACATCCCCTCGTGGTGACCTCTGGTGTGACGGGCTCGGTTCACCTGACGTGTGTGCAGCAGGAGACCTAAGAGGATTTGATTGGCTTCACTGTGCCCGTGGAATGCAGTCCCC
>CAAKHB010001206.1:10294-22477 GCA_901007665.1 Aeoliscus strigatus
AAAAAAAAAAAAAGGGGGGTGTGGGGGGGGGGGGGGGGGGGGGGGCCGGGGGGGGGGGGGGGGGGGGGGCTGAAAGTTTGAGGGCGACCAAGGGTGAAAGTTGAAAGAGTTACATGTGTGTCTGTGAGCTTGTGCAGGCTAACATGTGTGACGAAGGCCTGGTCCAATGTGTGGGAGCTTATGTTTCTCCAGGGAATAATGGAATGCATAAGCTGCGCACGTCTAGAGCCGGTATGAATTCTGTATAATATGTTGAGATTAAACGCGCAGGGGCCATTATGTGAGTTGAGACAGTGCTGACGTATCAGCTGTGTTTCAGTTTGAAAAGCAGGAGGAGAGCTGTGCACCAACTCTGCATGCATGTGTGTTTTACATGCTAGATGGGATCGTGGGCTGATGTCATTTTGAGGAATGATGAAGAGCCAGTTTTGACTCACGGCAGCAGCAGCTCACTCTGTTACCTGGCCTGGTTCGGAGCACCTGTCAATCAATGACACTCTTGCTGACTGCTTTAAAAATGTTTTGTCTCAGCTGTCAGTCATCCAACCCCTGTTTCTCTGCATTCACACAATGCAATTATCTGAAAATAAGCACCCGCATGATTTTTTTTAAGGTGTAATTATTGCTTGTTACCAGTTGGTATTTTGTTTCCCTGTCTGTCCATCACCTTGTATAATCTTATCAATCTTCCACAGAGAGACAACACTTAAAAGGAATATACGATAATGTATCTGAATACACTTCGACATGTCATTCCCACTGAACTCAAGCATTTTCTCTGCCTCGCTTCACAAATCAGTTTAGAAAGAATCTTTAGTCAGTTGTCATATTGTTGTCAAATGACAATATTAGACAATGTTGGGTGCTCATCTGTCTTTTCTTCATTTCTTTTTTGTCCATAGCGGTGGAGACCCAGAGCACCAGCTCAGAGGAGATGGTCCCCAGTTCCCCGTCTCCTCCTCCCCCACCCAGGGTCTACAAGCCCTGCTTTGTGTGCCAGGACAAGTCTTCAGGGTACCACTATGGGGTCAGCTCCTGTGAGGGCTGCAAGGTGAGAAGAAAGAATTAGGAAGAAAAGAAACAAGATACAAACGGTGCAAAGATTTGAAAACATTTAGCTTCTCTGTTGTGGATCTGAGTGAGGGTAAAGCTGAAAGTCTGACAGTCAGAAAGAAGAACAGTTCAAGGCCACGTCCTTGATTTGATGACTTGACTAGAATGAAAAATCTCTCACCCTCTCGCCCTTTCGCTCTCTTGCCTTCTTTTGTCTCTTACTTCCTGATGCTCCAGGGTTTCTTCCGCCGCAGTATCCAGAAGAACATGGTGTACACCTGCCACCGAGACAAGAATTGTCAGATTAACAAGGTCACACGCAACCGCTGCCAGTACTGCAGGCTGCAGAAGTGCTTTGAGGTTGGCATGTCCAAGGAAGGTGAGACTGGAGTCCCACGATACCACTTCCAAAGCGATGGAACTCACACGCCCATGTGACAGCGACAGATTGCACCTTTACATATTTTTACATATTTCAGACAAATTCTCAGTGAGTTATTCACTTTCAATGGATTTGGATCCACATATGTATGATACCTAATGTCACATAACACAGACAAAAGTACTGGTGGTGACCAGGGTGAGAATGGGCCATGTACCAATCATATGACTTTTATGAAGAACTAATTTTTAACTTCCTGTTTCACAACAAATCATCTGGCCAGCACAGACACTGCTTTCGTTGACATCAGAGTGCAAAACAAGAATCCGATGATGCCAGCAGGATTCACACAGTTTTAATCCAAGTTCTGGACTTGTGCCTCCAGTTAATGTGACCTGGTGTGTCAGTGGCAGTTTCTCGCCCTGCACGGAGCCCCTGGGACATGTATGTGGGTGTAATGTTTGTATGGGATGTGTGTTAAGACCGGGATCACATTGTGCCTCTGCTATTACTGGATATCCTGAGAGGAAGGAAAGTATGGGAGGAGGAGGGAGAGGAGGCAGAGAGTGGAGGGCTGGTTTATGTGCACCAGGCAAGTAGATCGAGAGATGAACAAGGAAGCGACAGGGTGATAAGATGGAGATGTGGAAATGTGTTCACTCGTTACTGGAATTCCACTGGTGAGCACAGTGGCTCATGTGATCTCAGACACTGACGAATGTTGTGTTTGCTGAAGCTCTGTTTTTGTCTGCATGTAGCGGTCCGCAATGACAGAAACAAGAAGAAGAAAGACGTGAAGGAGGAGGTGGTGCTTCCGGAGAGCTATGAGCTAAGCGGAGAGCTGGAGGAGTTGGTCAATAAAGTCAGCAAAGCCCACCAAGAAACCTTCCCGTCACTTTGTCAACTGGGCAAATACACCACCGTAAGTCAGGAACACACACACACACAAGCACACACCCGGTACGCTCGTCACTTGTACCGTGTCTTACCACATTCTTCATGCTATGCCGTCACTGAGATTCCCCCAAATTACATGCAAAGACTCAAATTCACCATATCTTTCCCAACATAGCGGTGGCTTGACTAATTCAGTTCCCCATTAAGCCATCTGTGTGGTCTCTGAGTGATTGATGCAACATGTAAATGGATGTGTTTTTTCCACCTTGATTGATGTAAAATGTAAATGCGTTGTGAGGCTCAGACACGCTCAATGCAAACAGGGTTGTGTGGCACCTCTCTTCCAACATACTGATGGCTGGGTGGCTTTGTTGTGTGCACTCAGAACTCCAGCTCTGACCACCGTGTCCAGTTGGATCTGGGTCTGTGGGACAAGTTCAGCGAGCTCTCCACCAAATGCATCATCAAGATTGTGGAATTCGCCAAGCGGCTGCCGGGTTTCACCACCCTCACCATCGCTGATCAGATTACTCTTCTGAAGTCAGCCTGCCTGGACATATTGGTGAGTAATAAGTTTTCTCGCAAATACACCACCAGAGAGAAGCACCTGGTTGAGAAATGGTGAAACAGCTACATCTGGTGGTGATATGTGGTAATGCATATTTTCCTGAATATCAGTATTTTCAAGAAAGAAAATATTTTCACACTAATAGTGAAGCACTATAAGCTTACTGAACATCTTTCTTAATCATGTTATCGTTTTAATATTATTTTCTTATCAGTTTCCACCCTCTTTTTGCTCACAGATGCTTAGGATCTGCACACGCTACACTCCAGAACAGGACACTATGACCTTCTCAGATGGCCTGACACTGAACCGCACTCAGATGCACAATGCTGGCTTCGGGCCGCTCACGGACCTGGTGTTTGCATTTGCTGGCCAACTCCTACCGCTGGAGATGGACGACACAGAAACCGGCCTCCTCAGCGCCATCTGCCTCATCTGTGGAGGTAATGCAGTGGGATGATGCTGTTGGGTTTGAAGAGAGGAAGTTGCCTTAGTTTGTCTGTTTCAGCAACTGGCTTAGAAGATGGGAATTAACTCATGAAATCAAGTTTTCTTTCTTTAAAATGTATTGATTCCGTGACATCAACTTTTCATCAGATCGCATGGATCTAGAGGAGCCCCAGAAAGTGGATAAGCTACAAGAGCCTCTTCTCGAGGCATTAAAGATTTATGCGCGCCGCCGCCGCCCCAACAAACCCCACATGTTCCCTCGCATGCTCATGAAGATCACTGACCTCAGAGGCATCAGCACCAAGGGTCAGTATGAAGGGAGAGTTCGAAAAAGTGGCACTGATTCTCTGTGTGTGACAGGGAGGTCGTTTTGAAACGTGTCCTGTATTTATTTGCGTGTGTCCTTTTTCAGGTGCGGAGAGGGCCATCACTCTGAAGATGGAAATCCCTGGGCCAATGCCTCCTTTGATCAGAGAGATGCTGGAGAATCCCGAGGCGTTTGACGATCAGACGGAGTGCAATGACAGCCCGCCTCCCCCACCGCCGCAGCCGCCTCCGGCTCCACCCCTCGTCGTGAAGCAGGAGGCCGAGGATGAGGACGACAGTTGGGCCACCGAGAACGGGAGCGAGCCCTCGCCAGAGGAGGAGGAGGACGACGAGGATGACGACGTGGGCGATGAGGAGAGAGACAGGGGCTCGGACAGTGACGGGGAGCCGTGGGGGGATCTGGATGCCACAGACGGCACCAGGAAAGGCCTCGCAGGGAGGGCGCAGTGAACAGAATTTATACACTTATTCATGCGACAATACACACACACACACACACACACACAGACATCAGTCATAGCCTCACTCTGTCTCCTGTGTCACATCAAGAAAATGCTGGCTCTCTCATCCTAATCCTCCTTTTCTCTCTGTACTGCACGTGATGGTGGAGGAGCGCAGCAGAGCCTTAGGTGTACAGAAACTTCAGAGACCTAAAGGAAAGTAAAGGAGAGGAAACCAATATGAACTCCTGGCATAGCCAAGAGGGATGTGATTTAAAAAGGAAAAAGAAAAAAAAGAACATAATCTCTTTGAGAAAGTTTAATGTCTCTTTTTCTCCACTTGATGTTGTTGTTGTTGTTGTTTATGTTCAAATAGGGGAACGGCCAAACCAGACATCAGAACTGAGCAGTTGATTCCGATGTGGACTATTACGAAAAGCACACTTCTCAAAAGAAAACAAGAGGCAAAACCAAATCACATATGCTAATATTTGCTTTTGTGGTTAGTGCTTTTGAGTATTGTTTGTCTTATTTTTCATTTATGAGTAAGTACATACATATCTATATACCATTATATTTTTGTCTTTATTTGTTATTCTGGTTTTTATATACGAGTCCTTTTAGATTGTTTTTTTGTTTTTTCTTTGAAGAGCTTTCCTGAGAGGATATTCAGAGGGAAAGTAGAACTGGTTGGGTCTTCCTTAACAGCTACATATGTTTAGCTGGGATTTTTTGTTTTTTGTTTTGTTTTGTTTTGTTTTCGGGCACTTTGGCTCACTGTGGCTGTCAGTGATAATCAATCCAGAGGACTATTCTTATGTTGCAGTGATTTAATCAGTGTCTGGTATCAGGGAATTGGCATTATTCTATTTTGCTCTTGTTGCAGCCAACCTATGCTGTCAATGTGGAAAGAAAACGTTGTGCCAAAGTTAGGAAAAGTCATCTTTGGAACTTGAGTGTGACTACTGGCAGGGATTCCAGCCGCGATCCAGAGTTCCTCACAACACACACACACACACACACACACACACGTTCGACTCTACTCTCAGCTGTGGCAGATGTGAAGTCCCGGCATCAAGTGTCTGGCCGGAGATTTACTCTTGACCGTATATGTAGCACTTTTGTGATCTTCTTAATCAAGTAAGGCACAGCTTGTCCGCTGAGAGTAGATTTACTGTCTGTGAACTTACATCTCCATCAGCATGACCAGCTGAAGACGACGTTTTGAATACAATCAACCTTAGAGCACTCCCCCAGTGATGTCAGTAGGCGAATACACACTTCCAGTGAAAGACCGAAATGATCGATCAAAGACATATGCAAGTGGAAAGCAGGAATCCTTATGGAAGACATTTTGGAATCAGTCTCAGGGCTTTTCAGTAAGGACCAAACCCTAGCTGCTTGCAGGCATGCTAGAAACAGGCAATATTTATGTGTGTATTCCTTATGCGACCCCCTCTGTGTGTACAAAGAAGGTGACAAGAGTGAACAAAGCATGGATGCCTGTCTGACTCTCCCAGAGGTGGACAAATCATCACCGTGCTCATCACTGCCGGGCCTGTGCTGGCAGCCATGCAGCAAACTGCCTTCTCATCCCCAAAGCCATTACATCATCTTGTCTTCTTGTTTATATTCTCATTTCTCTTTCAATGATCTGTGTAGGATTATATGTTCTGATATATCATATCTATATTGCCAAAATGTCGATCGGCAGAGAAAGTGCAGCTGATGTTCAGTGCAGAGGTTTCTTCTGTCCCTTTGAAGCAATATGAACATTCTCTCTGGAGCGATGAGAGGTCCCATCCTCTGAATATGGGCAGGTCTCCTCATTTTGAGTCGCGTGTGTGTGAATGCTTTATTATGTTTTCAGTCATAGGATGAATGTCCTCGGAATGGTGCTGTCACACGCTACACTGTGGTGTGACGACCTCATCCGCTCTCTCTGCTGGGCTGTCATGATGTAAATGATGGGAATGCAGGCAGAACATTGAGATTATGTAATATTTTTTGTGTGTTATTTTTCAACATGGCCAAGTTGTTGTCTACCCTCTGTTTATGTCAACTTTTGTCATACAAAGAAAAGCCATATAAACAGTAAGAGGCACAATAAACTACTTTTTGTGAGATTATTGGTTTACCACTGTCGTTTTCTACTTGTAGTACATGCTAAGAGATGGAGATTTACTAAGACACCAGCCAGAATAACACTCAACATGTTTAAGTTCTGACCCACCAGTACTCAATATACATCATTACATGAGTATTATATTATTAATGGATGCCTAGCAGGTCAACTACACACCTGTAAAATTTTAAAAATAAAGGGAAGAGAATATAACGCAACAGGACTGCCATGATATTGTGCGGAATACAATTAAATACCAGTGTTTGTCAATTCGGGTTTAAAATTATTTTCAAGAAAGCAAAAAAAACCCCAAACATTTCTACGAGTATAAATGTCAATTTCTACTCTGTACGTCTGACCTTCATTTTATTTTCGTGTACACACCTATGAGGTTTTGTGAGTATCAGTCACACATTCCACAGACAGTTGTCATGACGCCACACACACACACACACACACCGTCACTGTTACTTCTGGGGAACCGAATTTGGAGTGTTTTCTGCCTTACCGGGACTTGTCAGTAGAGGGAGCTCTTGCACCATGACTTCTGGGTGCTCTGCATGCGGCATTGTCCCCTTACATGGAGGATAAGAGCCTGGTCTGTAAGGTCATGTAGAGCTGTGGGTGCACACCAATAAATCACCATCTCCTGCTTAGCAAGGACATCAGATAAAGGTCTGCACCAAGGGTTTACTTAGTCCGCAGCTGATGGTGAAGGTTGAAGCTGAACAAAGATTCCATCTCACTTGAAGTCGCCTCAGAGAAGAGTGGTGTAAAAATTGCTGAGTAAATGTGTCTAATGATTTATTTCTTGAATTTAAGAAGGGTAGACAGCTTTTGGTGTAATAGTACAACTGAGATGTGTCCATATAACACTGATGTTTGCAGCTAATGTCTGAGTACATGATCTAGAAAGATCCCTTTTTGTTTCAATTGAATATACATCCTTAGCTGCCAAAGTGATATTTTTACATTTGTCAGGATGTCTAACACATCTTGAAGCAAGCAAATAATAAATAAAAACAAATAAGCCATTTGAGAGCATTATTTTTTATTTCAGATCAGAACCAGTTATCTTGATATTCGGATAATTTGTTGATAGAGCGCAGGGGTCTTCATAGTCAACATCTCTTTTGTTCCAGTGCAGCACTTCAATACTTACGCCTCACCTTGATTTGATTAATAGAGAGCCACAGAGAGAGAGAATCAGAGGAGGACGATAAACAGAGATGAGATTCTATCAATTATATGATTGCTTTAATTAACTGTCATTAAAGGCAGATCAATAACACCAGAGCAGAATTAAAATAAGGGCCATACATTATACACTATTTTACAAGGAACAATCAAATGGCCTCATATAAGGAGTCGCTGGAAGAGGTTGCCATGGTAACCCATGGAAGGGTTTTAAAGGTGCCTGACTAAATTTCAGATCAGTGATGCTTGATTAACTGATTACTTGAGGTTGGAATATTTTCACAGCAGGAAGAGAACGATTGACGAGAGGTGATAACTAAAGCCACCAGAAAAAGGTGGAATTGAACAATAAAATTAGAAGGGTAAAAAAATCGTGCTCCAATAGCCGAAGGACATCAATTATTCACAATCGCAAGTCAAGAATCCCTACAAGTAGGTCAGGAATGCTGCATAGCACAGGAATCAATTTGAATATCAAAAGTAAGAGTAGTAAGAAGCTGGCACACGTCCTCCGTTTGCTCCGAACATGAGCAAATATGGGTAAAGCCCTCGCCGACATACAGGAGAGAGGATGGAGCAGCAGAGGCCGGCTCCTCAGTGAGTGACTGAGAGGATAAAGCTCAGTGAACCTGCCTGCTCCCTGCATTAGTTAGGGAGGAAGGTTGTTATAAAGACAGAGAACGGATGTGATCAGTGCTGGAAGATAAAAAGCTGGAGGGTCTTTCTGTGTGAACCCGGAGCTATATACAAGACAGAGAGGTGTGTAAGTCACAGACTGGACACAGCGCTGGGTCATAACGTGACACACCACATCATTCACTCTTCTGCTTAGGATGGAGCCGACAAAAAAGGACGTGTTCATCATTTGCTACATATGCAACAAATCCACAGGGTTAGGAGGCAGTCAAGGGAAGAGAGGTGAGGTGAGGGGAAGGTGAGGAACGTTTTCAAGTGCATAGATCATAAATTTAACACCTTCTCCTGCAGAAAGGCAGGCAGCCGATCTTACAGAAAGGGTAATGGAGAAAGTGATGCAGAAACGGCTAAAGGTATCTGTGACAAGAGTCAGAAGGGAGGCAGAGGAAATAAACAAGGCCAGGTAGGGGAAAGGGTGATTGGGACAGAGAAGGCAGGAGGTCATAAAAACTAGGAGATGTGTTCTGGCCTCTGGGTCTTCATATCTTTTACATTTGTAATTAAAAGAGATAAAGAGTGAGGGAGTCATCAATCCCACAGTGATTTCCCAGTTAAGGTTTTAGAGGAGGCTGTAAACTAGGCAGCCTGGCATCATTGATTTTATAATTAGCTAGCGTCACCCTGGACTTAAGATGGAGAGAGTTCGGTAGAGGGGCCAGAGAGCTTAAAACGGGGGCCCACCGGAGGAGTAGTGAGGCGCAAGGATGAAGATGAGGAGGAGGAGGAGGTGGTCAGCCCCGAGGGAACCTGGTGCAGAGCAGAGAGCGAGCCCAGAATGACACAGACGATTCCCCAAAGGGGAATCAGGTGTATCGCTGTGAGGAAAGAAAAGGCACAGTTAACTGCCAGTGAAATGTCATGTGAGGATCAAAATACTGCGTTGATCTTTGGCCAGAATAAGACACATTACACCCGATAATGGATACATAAACCATTTTATTACACAGAACACACCCCCTCCCCAAAAAAAATCCTGTTACACGGCTGATAAGAAAATATAGGGCAGTGTACATGAAGGATAACCTTTACACACAAAAATTAAAAAAACAACAAACCATAACCACTGGAGCTTTATTGCAGTGTGTCCCGACGAAGAGCACTCACACCGGAGCACTCTCACCGGAACAACGTCTCCGAGACATTAAGTCGTATAACAACCACAAACAAGGAGAAAACAAGTATTGTGCTGACTTCTGGGAGAGAATAAGAAGCACCTTGCAGATATTTTATATATAGAGAGAGTCAACATTTACTGCAACACCTGAAGTGACAGAAGGAATGTGAGCAGGTTTTATTATCATTTACGAGTAGACCAGTTTTCATGGCTTCTACAGTCATTCTTTTCCTTTATCAGATCATTCATTGATTTTCTTCCTTAAGCTTGATATCATTCCCTTCCATTGCAAATAAGCCCCCCGGATACACGATCCAAGCAGTCAGTAAGTTTGTAAAAGCTACAAAGAGAAGATAAAATATGTGTTAACCACACACACACACACACACACACACACACAATAGTAATATTAAGGTACTGATGAAAGGACACAACATACACGTATCCATATACTGACTTTTCATCTAAAAACTTTTGTGTAGTAAAAATAGGGTGCAAATACAGCAGATCAAATCAAGCATCAGGGTGTTTTATTATAGCCAAGCATGAAAGATTATCGCACAACGCACAAAGTTGTGTGAAAACACACTTCTTTGAAACTAACCTGAATATAGAGTCATTGCAGCATGATGCAATTATAAATAGAAAATCATTAAAAATGCAAATAGTATTGATTAAAAGCCAGGCAGCCACTTCTGCCTCAGGGCTGGAGGAAAACACCACTTCATGATGTCTTTACTTTCTTCAACTGTGATTTTATTATCTTAGGCACAAATTCTGCGAGAATTAGGATTTCTGCACACACAAAAAGTATCAAAGACGGACGCCGTGTATGCGTATGACCCGCTAGAGACATTTCTTCATAACATATCAAATCCAGGACGAGTAAAAACTGCAGCGGATCTTTAGATAAAAGGTAACGATGTTGTACTAATGATGATGATGAAGTTAGTGTCATCTGCCTCCATCTGTGAAATAAGCTTCTCTGAATCTCCTCCTTTACTGCGAGACAACAATCAACTGCTAATGCGTCCAACAAAGTGCACATCCAGTGTTCGTTCTAAGTAAACAGGAGAAATCAAATGTCTTATATTACAATGAACTAGTTCTAGCTTGATGCTGTATCATTACTTCACGCTGACATGGACAATTTAAAGCAAGAAGGGCGTTTTGCCATGATTCTCAATGGAGCCGATACAAAACATCATAATTACGGCGCCTGTCATGACTCCTAATCACATATGTCATAAAAACGACAGAACATCCGCCGTAAAGCTCTCGACATCGCCATGATTCAACAGAAATCATTCTGCTACAGCCTATGAACCCACATGCTGAAAAGCCTGCCGTTTCCAACAGCGCAACAGTCTTATGTCAGCCATAAACATGGTGTTGACCCGCCACCGCAAGCTTTATGTCACCTCGAACAACGCAGCTGCTGCTGGAGCAATAATACAATAGTCGGGGGGGGAAAAACACAGGGTTCAGGGCAGACACGGTGTAAATTGCATATCAACATTTAGTCTGTGTGGTGAGTGAGCTGTATAAGTGCTTGTTAGTGGAAGTAGTGTGGAAACAACTCCAAGAAACTCTCTCCTCTTCCTGATCTCTCGTCCTCCAATGGGGCTGGGGGTCCACTGGTTACCATAGCGAGGTGTCTGCCAAATCACTGGTGGGAGACACAAAGCAGAATGTGTGAATGAAACGCACATTCTGGTTGAAAAAAAGCGTTCGACTGAGTGAGTGGATGGCTGAGATGGAGAGCGAGGGCTTTAATGGTGCTGAAAATTGGCCCGTGACGGTGGTACAACCCTCAGGTAAATCATTGCTACAGCCTGCTGTCAACTTATCTGTCCCCTTGTCCTCCCATCTCGCCCCTCCCAGCGCCCGGCTCTGTCTCACGCAGTCCCTCCCTCCCTCACCCTGACTTAACTTCTTTTACAACCGCATATTCAAAACTTCCATCTTCAAGCCATACTCACCCTGTCACCATAAATTATTGCTCACATTTGTCTGTGTGCATTAGCGAGCGCTAAATTCATTGGGTAAGTGTGGAGATGTTGGCTCTGATATGGATCTCACAATTTCAAAGCGAAATGATCTGTTTTGGCTTTTTGAGTTTCTTTCTTCAATGACTTTTGTATATATACTATAATATACTAATTTCTTTGCATAAATCCAGCCATGAGCTCATTAAATATGATGCATCACTTACGTAAGGTTAAACCAGCCTAACTGATGAAAAATGAAAAAAATATTCATTTTATTATAGAGTAAAAAAGTATTAGGGATCAATTTAATCAGGTGTGCATTCTTCTCCCTGCCTTGTTGAGCAAAGCATGGCGACAATACGCTGCAATGTATATTCTATTTGACTGTCACATTAAATAATAAGCAAGACTGAATACAAAATGATTAAGTGAAAGTAAGAAACAGTGAGACTGCACAAATGAATTTAACTGCCGATGACTCACAATCAGTCTCACTGTCTGTTTGCAGTGTAAATGTGGACACTGTTCTGTGTCCTTGTGTCATGTGCCCGACACACGTCATCATAAGGCAAGTAACAACGAGTGTACTGTTGTTGAATATCCAGAGACAAACACACCTCTGAATATCATGGACCGACAGTTGTGCTATGTGGACATGGGTTACCAAGTCTGCCATTGTTTGTTTGTCATCATTCACTCAAATGAAAGGCTCATAAGAAGCATGTTGTGACGAATTCATGGAATGTTAAATACATCATGTGTTTCTTCTACTTCTTGTAAGGCCGTTATCGGGTGTCTTTCTGTGTCTGCTCTTGCTCTTGTCTTATTTTGAAAGCATGAATGCCATTTTTATCAGTGTTAATTTTGTAGCATTTTGGATATAACAGTATCACAATATTCCAATGCCTCCCGTGTGTGTGTGTGTGTGTGTGTGTGTGTGTGT
>CAAKHB010001206.1:22497-42877 GCA_901007665.1 Aeoliscus strigatus
CTTTCTGTGTCTGCTCTTGCTCTTGTCTTATTTTGAAAGCATGAATGCCATTTTTATCAGTGTTAATTTTGTAGCATTTTGGATATAACAGTATCACAATATTCCAATGCCTCCCGTGTGTGTGTGTGTGTTCTATGTGTGTGTGGTTTGTGCACCTGACAACAGTGTCCATGTGATCAGGCAGCAAAAGTGCCATTTCCTCTCCGGTGCTGTGCCTTCCACACTGGAGTGGATCTGACTCCTCCTCCTTCAGATGCATGTGCGCACACACACATGCGCGCACGCACACACACACACACACACACACACACACACACACACATTTATAATGTTTTACAATTATAATCTGATAACTGACGAACAGCCTAATTGCTTCTGGAGGATATTGCCTCTATCAAATGATCCACTACTCGTGTTTAACTGGTGTTCATTGCTGGCATGAAGACATTTGTCATTTTTAGGATCACATATAATCACATGCGCTCAGTGGTTCAGATAGCACGCGTCTCACCGAATCAGAGCTGTGGGCTAGAGTGTCACTTCCAGCCTGGTGTGGTGAGGAGAGCGGGGCTGGCTGGTTGATGACCACAGCGCTCTTATCCATCTCCCTGGGGGAGGGAGGAGGAGTGGCGAGGAGCAAGGAGCTGGGTGCGCCCTGCTCACACAGGCTGTAGGGTCCCAGAGGTCTTGGTGGTCGGAGGGGCTGCAAGGCCTCTGGGTCTTCATCCTCAGAGTCAGACGATGCACCATCAGGACACCCTGTAAAACACAAGTCAACCAAATGACCCCAAATTGTGACACTGCTGCTAAAGGAAAGATGACACTTTTATTGTTAACATGAGCGTGGCCTACAAGAATGAATGGATAAATAACTTTACCTGTGGAAGCAGCTGGGGCTGCACTCCACCTGGAGGTGGAGCCTGTTCCCATCTTCTGCTCCAGCTGACAGATGTGCTCCATCAACTCCTGTAGCGAGAAATGCAACTATCACCACACACACCAGAGTGCGACTAGAACCACTGCATTACCAGCTGACACCCTCGTAACCTTCAGAAAGTCTTGTTCTGTCAAGCCAAAACACATGAAACTAAAATACTTTTCAGTATTTATACTGCATGACTTACATGTGTACTGAGACACTTTTCCAGCCCAGATTCAAATGTGACACCTTAGTTTTGACTATTTTTACTATTTGAATTAAAATCATCCAAGTCCAGTCATGGAGTAAAATGTATCGGTGTAAATTGGTGTAAATGTAAATCGGTGTCCACCATTACTGACTTATCATCGAAACAGAACAAAATAGAAACCGGTGCAAACAAACAGTAACTATGGTGACTATACTGGCTAAAGGTTGCTATTTTGTTTTGAAATTTGCCTCAGTATCAACTCAGTGCATCACTAACTGATGTAAACCGCCCACCTGACACGTAGTGAACAACAATCAACTGGATTGTGTTTTTAAAAAACATCGACAACTGCAAACTGTCTCCAAATGTGATGGCTCTGCAGCCATTTTAACTACGGCAGCTGAAATTCAAAGATTTATATGACACTATAAACAATAAACAATTTATACTGCACAATAATAACCAAGAAGAAAACAACAGCATCAAATATCCAGAGCACTTCAACCAGTCACACTAACACTTGTATGTGTGCATTCTATGTGCACATAAAGAATGAATTATTAATAAAATTTATATTGTAACAACAACCAAACCTTGACATGGTTTACTGATGAACTAGAACTTACAAGTGATACAAAAGTGTACAGTTTGCTACGATTAGCTATCGTCCAGTTTCCTACCTGTTTCTCAAAAACAAGCTGCTCCTTCTCCATCTGGGCGAGCCTCAGGCTGGCCTTCAATTCCTGGAGCTCTCGGACGGTTTCACTCAGCTGAACCTGCAGACCAGATAGCAAACTAAATCTACAATTCAATAATTGTATTTCAATAAACTGTAACAGAAGTGTGCAGACACCATTTTTCAAGTGGAATGATAAAAAAAAAAAAAATTCAAAAGGGAGAAACAGCTGTTGTGATTGGCAGTGAGAGAAGCATCACAGGCTGCATTCATATATTTAGCATCCAAATCTGGTCACTCTCAGTGTCTATCATGTCCCTTGAAATGGACCACAACAACCAGGGGAACGGCAGAAACATCTTTAACAGCAAACTACTTGTATTGTGTTGTTGTACTTATATTGTGTTTAGAATTCTAGTGCTGGACATCAAAAAAAATGTTCGACAAGAAATTAAAGTGTTGCCTGAACAATAAATTTGTTAGAGTGGATATTAACAGCTATCACTAAAAATGAATTAACAACCTGCTATAAAGACAGTTAGCCAGCCGGCCAGCCTACTGACGATATAAGCCAATGGAGCGCTTCTTCAAATCCCTGAAACCTGAGAGGGTGAGGTTTTGAGTTTCATTGACAATGTTTAGTGAAAATAAAATGCTGTACTATGACCATTTGTGCACAGATAAACGAGTTTTACTTCATGGTGTAAACCACATTTGATTTCAAACACAATTGGCTTGGTTTTACTTCAGTTTTTCCCCTACTGAAGACAACATGTTGCTGCATGTTTTGCCAGTGATGTCAGCGCATACATCCAAGTACGCATTGGGTGCATTTACACTTCAATGAACCATCATGTGTACTGTTCTACATGGGATCATGAATGATTAGTGTTCAATGAGAAAATAAGCTCATTACAAGAAAAACAACGTATGATCTCTCACCCGGTTACAATCCTTTTCCCTGCCAAGCTCCACCTCGAGCTTCACTCGCTCCATCCTCTCCTCCTGAAGCCTTTCCTCCATCCTCTGCATCTCTGCATTGAGTTTCTCTAAACGCTCTTGGTCCCTCTGCAAGAGTTACACACACTTAAATACTCGAAGATGACGACTCAACATCATCTGTGCAGAAGAAGGTATGTGAAGTATGGCTGTCAGGATACGTTCAGGAAAACCTCACCAATGACAAGACCTTTCCAAGTTCCTTCTTTTGGCATTTTGCCTGTGTGTCTATGCACAGTACTCGTGCAGTACCTCAGAGGTGCGCTGCAGACTCTGCCTCTCCTGGGACCACTGGGCTCTGCCTTCTCTCAAGGTCAGACTGGAATCTGCAAGCTGGAGGGTCACCTGGGCAGCCTGAAGACGGGCCTGATGAAGTTCGGCCTGTCCGAGATCCCTCTGGGCAACCATGGCACTTAGATCACTCTTCAACCCATCTACAGCCCGCTCGCTGAGGTTAAGACGCTCACGCAGGCTCCTCATCTCTTTCAGCGTTGCCTCATTCTCCGCCTGACCGACAGGACAGCAGGTGTTGGTTACAGACCTTCTGTTAGGGCTGATTTGCTGATGTGTTAATGTGTCAAATCGATAAAGGAGAGGGAACGCAATTCAAAACTTCAACATAAAAGTGACACTACAAATACTGACTGTTGAGCAGAGAACGATAGTGCCAGTGGTTATGGTGGAGCCAACATTTGGAACATGTAAACTGTTAATCTAACCAAAACTGTTGACTTTCGTTTCCTGAGAAATATCTGACCTCTTTTCTGTGAGCTGTGGTGAGTTTCTGGGTCAGGGTGGTGATGGTGTTTTGGAGCTGCAGGACACTGGTGTCTCTCTGAGCCAGCGAGTTCCTCAAGCCCTGGAACTCCTTGGACAGACTTCGAAGGTCACCCTCTGTCTGTTCCAGCTTGGTCTGAGGGAGACGAAGTTTGATGTAGTGTTGAGAAGTGTTTGATGTAGTGGTGACACCGGGTACATTTGGATGTACAGTTCTTGCAATACCTGCAGACTCTTTCTCTCACTCTCTTCTTCTTTCCTCTGAGTTCCCGCCCGCTTTGCTCTGTCCTTCATTCTACACGGGCAGATTTGTAATGTACACATGATAAAACTAAGAATGATGATGTCAGAAGAAAAAAAAGAAAAAAAAAAGAAATATCAAACCTTTCCAATTCTGTTTCTTTTTCCACCGTTCTATGGGTCAGGGTCTTGATGTCCTCCTCCAGCTCCCTGATTAGCACTTCACTTGCCTCTCTCCCTTCCAATAAAGCAATTTTCTCTTGGGTGAGTGACTCTCTCAAAGCCGTTTCCTCCTAACACACAAGAGGGATTCAGTTAATGAGAGAATTATGAGGTGAAGTTATATTATATATTATAGGTAGAATTGCAATTACTCAGATTGAAAATGACAGGAAATATTTCAAGCAGAATTGTACTCTATTGTATTCTACTCCACAGACAATATGATCACAGACCCAGAGAAAGTATGGAAACAGTAACAGGCAAACTGGTTCTAGTAAAATGGTTCTCATCTGCTGGGCCCTACTCATCACTTCACCTGCTGCTCCCTCTCCAGATCCTTGATCTTCACTTGACTTTGCTTCAGCTCATCCTGCAGCAAGCTGATGTCAGTTTCCAGCTGTCTGCGTCCTCTGTCCCAGGCCTCCCTCGCCCTCTTGTAGTCTCTCTCCTCTTTCTCCCTTTGCCTGTATGTCACCTCCTGGATCTGCAGCAGCTCAGCTCGCTCTCGCAGACATTCCTCCAGTCGACTCTTGCAAGTGGATAGATTATAATCACAGTGTCAGCAGTAAACCGCACTATTGATTTCCCAACATGTGTATTTATTGGCAACTATCAAAATATATTTATCCTCATTGCCTTATCTAGTCATTTTAAATACACTTCATTTGTCATTCTCACCTGCAGCAGTTCAGCTCTGGGTATGACCAGCAGCATGTCGGTGCCATCCTCCTCTCCGTGTGACTCCTCCTCAAGAGTCACCAGATCTTCAAGCGGCTTTGGGGCACAGAATGTGAAGTTCGAGCTGCAGGAGCACACTTCACCTTTGGCGTCGATATACACAAATTCATACTCTTGGGAGCTGGGCTTGGGTAGGTAGGAAGCTATAAAAAAAAAAAAAAAAACAAGAGGGCATGGTGAGTGGGAAAGTAGGGTGAGTTGAAGTTGGAAAATGGAATTATTGTATGGCTAAACATACTATATATATGATGGATACTTTATTTTATCTCTCCGGCAGTACCTGGATAATAAGTGGTCACTTCCTTTTAAATGCCCCAGTATTACTTCCAAATGTACTTCAGTATATTATACAAATGTCTGTGTATGTTTACAACACAAACGATTCTGTCCCGAATGAGCACGAATAAACCGCATCTCACCGAATCACGCTGCGTTTACGCACTGACGTAACACACGTCTACTCCGACGTAAGGTTCCCTCCAAAAAACGCCCGCAGCCAATCAGAACACAGCTCTCCTGTACTCTGCACCAATCCGGAAACACCTTCTTTACGACGCTCACTTTTGTCACTCCCAGAGAAGCTCACCTGTCCTTATTTCAGTCTGGTTCCGAAAACAGTCCTAAACATGATATATTACAATTTAGGTTCAAAGTGCTGCGTTGCTGTGAGTTCAGTGAGGACGCACGCTGGTGTGCTCAAGTCATATTCACCCTGCTGCGGTTGTTTTTACGTTGGAACGACGACGGTGTAGCATTCAGAGTGATTTGTTCCTTATGGTTAACGTCTAAAACAGCGGAGATAGACACTACCTGAACTGTTGCAGCAGCAAAACGACATTAAAGCGAATCTCCCAGAAAAGTCAGTGACTACGAGAGCAAACACGGATACTGCCAAGCTAGCCATGCTGGACGCAGCTAACAACTACCCCAGGCGACGAAGGCCGCAGGATTGAGGTGAGATCGCAGTGAAATGTTTGAGTTCCACCACATGGTAATTCACACTTAATAGACTCAAGGGCTATATATTATATGGTACTGTTTTATATCGTCAGGTTTAGACTTTTGTAGTAAAGACTGACGCCCAGCTGTCACAAGCACACACTAGCCTACCAGTAAAAGGCCGCAATGAAGTATGTGTAAAGTAAATATGTAGTTTTTGTTCCGTCTAAAATTTTCCAAATAAAGTTGTTTGTACACTATGTGGTAATTGTTTTTGTGGAAGAACAGCATGGCTTCCTGTTGTCTTAAAGAGCTGTGATATCTTGCAATTTGTTGAATTGAGTCGGCTACTTGATGTCACTTGTGCAATACATTGTTCTTTCATTTGTCTGTTTCTTGCAAATTCACCTGTCTTATACATATCTCCACATTCTGAGTTTTGTGTCCCATTTTATCTCTTTCAAAACCGTACGACCATATGTATTTCCAGCCAGTCTGTGACTTACTTTAAAATAAGTTATCCTTCTCTAACACATGTATTTGTAGAGTGATTTAGTTGAAAATGCTCACCAACAATGTGTGTACAGTACAGGGAGAAAATGAAAACCCGTCTGAAAGAATGTCACCGAGCCACTTTATGAGCTGTATTGTAACTCACGGCACCACCTTAGGTTAAATCACTGCATTACTGGTGATAAGGAACCATCAGCGGGTTCTTTAGAGTTTCTTTCCTCAGCTCTTCTTTCACCGAAGAACTACACTGACTTTGTACTTCAATTGGTGACAAATCACTCCAACAGAGGTCAATACCTTACCTGCTGCACACGCACCCTTTGTCGTGAATCATGTTTATCAGCAGCCACTGACATGACGGAGTGAATGCTGTATTCTCCAGTGAGCAGTCGTACACAGTCGGCTCAGAGCCATTTTCTTTGTCATCCTCATTACTCAACCCCCGCCTATTAAACAAATTAATTCAAACCACGACAGTGTCTGAGGAAGATGTGCCAAAAGGAATCTACTGGACAGGATATTTAGTCTTGTACTTGTGTGGGGATACTCTTCTCGGATCCAGTCTCCATTCAAGCTGCATGTTATGTGTGTGACACAGTGATATGTGGTTACAAAGCTACTCTGAAAATATTAAACTATGCCTAAAAGTGCTAACCATGCAATGTTCAATTGTCTACCTTTTTCAGGCTTGCTTGCCTTACATTGTCATTACTGCTACAGTGAAAGATGTTCCCTCACAATGTATGAATATCTATATATGTGTATAGTTTGTTTCCAAAATGCGCCCTTCTTCAGTGTTATTTATATTTAAAGCTGTTTATGTGAATTCTATTGCGCTATCAGTTATATTTGTCTGTTAATGTGTGTTATAGAAAACGTTTTTTTAAAACACAACAGTAAAGTAGCCTGATAATCCAAGTGTTTTTTGAGATGTAAGGTGAAAGAAGAATAAGTTACGAATAATAACGGCAGAGCTACTGCATGTAGCTGACTAGGAGAAAGTCATAGTACCCTGGAAATGCACACAGCAGTTGACTTCTGTGGCCTCCTGATAGTCTGCTGGGGCCAGAGCCCAGACAAACGTGTGGTAGTCCTTCACGGATGACCATCCCACCTGTGGAAGAAATCACGCCCAATGTATTATTTCAGCTGAATGCAACGTTGATTCATGTGATAGTTATCAGGTGAACAATACCTTGAAGAGCCCGATCCAGTCACTGCTGGCCCATTTGTGCTCTGAGCTCACGGTGTAGTGGACATCGACTCTGCTCTCAGGGAAGTAACTGCAGCTTATGTTTCTGAACTCCACCTGACAATTCTTTTCCATTGTGATGCTGTTTTGCACCTGCAGGGAGAGGGAAAACCTCAAACTTGAGTTCAACTGTCATTTGCCACAAAGTCAAGGTAAGAGATGACAAGCATAGCGGGATGAGCTGAAATAGGCAGAAGGTGACAGCTGGACAGCAAACAAGAGGCAGCTAGCAGGCTGTGCATATTTATTCAGTGTAAGGTGATACCTCAACTGTGGGCACGTTTCAGGAAAGGACACCACAACTTAACCTCAGTGACAGCGATGCACTTGAGCAACATGTCGTGTTAGTCACCAGCGCTATTTCAGTCAACATCAAATTCATTTGCTGTATTGTATCATCACGTGTAAGCATGCAGTACAAGGTGTGAGGGGCCTCCAGCATGTGCGGGGCTCAAATTCCACTGGCAAGTACACACTAAGCTTTAGGCTCTTCCTGCCTTCAGTGTATACCATGCTGATTAGAGACACATGGCCCACAGAGAGCATTATTTTGACTTTGCACTAAGTTTACAGATTTTGGTACATCATGCCCACATCTGCAGGACGTTCTAATGGGCCCAGCAACTTAAACTATGAGTTAACTTATTTTTATTCATACTGAATGTGATATTTACCAAGTTGAATGAGTTTCTGTAAGTCTTACATCCATGGTAGAGAATATGATATGATGGAACACACTTGGACATTGCAAAAGTACAATTACAATGATTATTCTTCCTCTAAAGAAAAGTTTTACATTGTTTCCTGTTGAAGATTGAAATGAGTAGCTTGAAAACGTAAGGGGATTTTAAAGATGGAGTAGACAACAATAGATCACAGTCAAATTATACAGTAGCTGCACATATGCAAGGGTTCATGTTACACAGCATGAGGCTGGAGGCCCGACAGCAGCACATGTCGAGACCACGGAGTGAGCACACGCACCAACGCAAGCTTTTTGAAGATGACTCATCGCTTTTGTCACTCGTGAAATCTCTGAGCTCGAGACTTATTGACGTCCAATCAGTTTACGTGCTGCGCATCCACGGCGCACAACAATAACAAACATTGTTGACAAAAAAACAGCTGCGCACTTTTCCGGTCGACCGTCCCACACATCCTTCTCACCTTCCTCGCACTCGTTTGCCCCGTCAGCAGTCCGCTGGAGCTGCCTCTCTACCGGACACGGTTCGTGGGAAAATAAAGGCCCGAGCTGGACGGCGACGTTTTCACTCCTCCGGCTCACTTTCTCCACCACCACCAACAATACTAAAAAGCCAAAACACACGGGCATGACAGGTTGACTTCCGCCGCGGAATTGTGGGAGCTGTTGTTCATTACGTCAGCAATCAAAGCGGAGAGAAGAAGCTCTGAACTACAATCCCCATGTTTGACTTGGAGAAGAGGGGGTCGCACCACATGTAATACGATGCTCGTCATCGCCCAACGTTGCTTTTCTCTCTCGGGATCTGAGTGCCAGTAGAAAAACAACGACACAGCGATGCGTACTAGTGAATATTTGGTTATCCGTTGTGATTACCAGTAGTTTGTTCTGTTCATTTAAGCAACAGTACGACAATAGCTGTTCCACTGTTGCTCGATAGATCCTTTGATTTCCGGTTAACTGATTTGTTAGGAACTGTTATTGCTGCATTTCCTAAACTGGTCTATGGATTAAGATATTTTGTCCCTGAAACTGACAAATGAAATATTCCAGTTATCCTACAAACGTTTCCCGTGCGGATGAGTCCTCACAGCCTTCTCAAAGGCAGACGTGATGTTGCTGCTGCCTGCCAGCAGATGGCAGTGCACCATTTTGAAAGCTCACTGCTTTGTTTTAACGTTTTTACCCACAGGTCATAATTTAGTCCAGCTAAAACATCAAGTACGCGATCTCAGGCCGATTCAAACAGTTGGCTGACTTTGCTTGGGAAGGCAAAGCACATGTTTTTGTGATTTTCTTTAGTTTATAAGAGACTTTGTAGCTAAAGCCAGGACATTGCATTAGACGTCAACAGGGGGAATGAATGTTCAATGCCAACAGCTTCTTAATAATGACCTGAATTGAACTCTAACATTGTGGGATTCCCAAACATCACAGCAGAACAGCAAAGTAAATAACCAACCAATGCCAGATAAAGGACTTGTATGTGTCAAAATATAAATGTATTCCTACATGTAATTGAATGGTATGTCTTAGACCTAAATATTAGTACGGAAATTGGATAACGTAAACTTCATGTGAAACAGAAATGGTTCAGCTTGTTAAAGTCATCTCTTCCACTGCAGTGCACACAGTCTGCTCGGTTCCTAAGACCACAAAAAAACAACAAAAAAAACTCATAAGGAGAAATTACGGTTATTAACATAGACTTGCCTCAGCAAGCACAGCTGAAATAATGTTTGTGATATATAATTATAGTTATTGATGTTCTTCTACTGTTTATGGTCTACTTATTTATTTCTGTGCATTGATGAGTCAATCCAGTCACACAGTGCTTTACTCCTCCTCAATTAGTATGTCCAGTTTGGCTAATTTAGTCTGTTCAAGACACTATAAGGATGCTTCATGTAATTTTATGTTGGCGGACAGTCGATGCTGAAACCCAATAAATTGTGTTTAAGTGGATTAAGAGTGTGCAGAGTGCTAGTGGTGCTACTCTCTATGCGGTGGGATAATTAGTCTGTAGTGCAACGACTAGCTTGTATCCTGCCATTGCTTGTATTTAAATGTTTGGTAGTTTATGTAAGAAAATAGACATAAGACATAATGGTTTTCAATGCTATGCTATTTATAGTATATATATATATTTATAGGCAACAGAATAGTCAAATGTTTCACGTTGTCTTTGGGTTACTGTGAAAAGATTTGTATGCAGTAAAATAATCCTATATCTTGATCCCTCCTGGCTTGGTAGTCATGATAGTTTGCTTTTGTCATACCATTAATTTTATGTAGCAGTTGTCAGATAAGATTATGATTAAGAAAAACACTTGTGCAGTGTGAGGCTTCACTCAAATAGAGATCAGACTGAAAGTGGATTGTCCATGAAACGGCTTGATCTTGTCCTGACTGCCTGCTGTTATGGCTCCTCTGTCTGTCACAACCCCCCACCCGGTCAGACCTCACACATGTGAATGCAGACAGATGTACAACAATCTCAGCTTTTACTTATTGCTATGGACCAGTCCTTTTCAATATCACCATCAACTGTTCTGACAGTGAGTATGCTGTTTATTCGAGGCAGGACTATTCCGAGCAAATTTAATTCCAGATTGCATTTTTTTTCTTTTGCAACCTAGCTCAGAGTTCCTGTCAGTATATGAGAATGGTAACGCCCCTAAGTGCTACTGCTGTTTCATTACCTGAGGTGATCCTTGTGAATGTAGTGTACCACATGTCTCATTCAAAGAGAATGGCAGGTATGTGTCACTTGTCATAAATTGCAGCTTGCCTTCAGCAGTAATCAGTTGCCAGGGAAACCTCAAATGGGATTATGTCCTTCTGTTGTGTGTCACAGAGTAAACTATTAGATTTGTCAACTTCCTAGAGAAAAACGTTGGAAGATTTATGTTTGAAAGCAAATGATCTCCCAGTTGTTTTCAGTTCTGTTTGCCTCGTGCTGTTTTCTTAATACAGATACGTGACACATTGTTTTCTTTCAATGCAGGTATTCTTTAAAGACGTTACTGTTGGATGAGTGATGGAGTCATGCAGGTGTGATTATATATTGAAGGTGGCAAAGACTGAGGTAGTGGGAGCAGAGTGCATGGAAGGTTTGAGTGCTGGGAGGGTGAAAATGGAGAAATGGGGGATGGAGGTATTTAGTATGCACGGCCAAGCTGCCCCATCTGCTTAGCGCAGCAGTCCCTGTCGTATAACTGTCTACAGGCCGTGGGCCACATAAAGAATGTCTCAGATTTGATGTAATTCCGCAAAATTAATGACAGCTTTACTCGGTATGGGCCGTGAGGGAATGATTAGTGTTTGATCGTCCATCTGATCAGTTCCCTTGGCTGGGTGCACGGGAGATGCTCCACTATATCTCGGCATTCTGCCTGTGGCCAAGCACGCACACACACACACCCCAATGCCAAATTCTTTCCCCGGCATCCACACTCCAGTTTACGTTTGAGTTCTGCTTCCTGTGTCCCCTCAACACAGACAACCAATATCTCGTCAAACCCTCTGATGTGACACTTCACATTAAAAAAATGACACCTCCTGGTGGGCAAGATGCAGGTCCCACTGGTGGTGTGAATTGTAGGAGAGGGCGTTTTCTTCTTGTGCAGTATTTCAAGGGAAAGTGGGCCAACCAGAGTCCAGTTTAGAGAACTCAGGTCATTCTGTGACCTTTTACAAGATACGCTTTACTGCACTTGTGATTGGAATTGGGTATTAGTTTTTAAACGAGATGGGGAATGGATTGGGAATTTGAGGGGTGAAATTGATCCACTGAATGGATTGCAGGAATTGGACAAGTGGAATTCCTCTGCTTCCTTTAATGCAGCCCCACCTCAGCTGGCCCAACCCCCCACTTTCTTTCCTGCTCTTGGGCTGCTGCGTTTACAAGCAAACGGGGCATTCTGTTTTACAAGTGAGCCTGGTGTGTCTCGGTGTGCTAGCAACATTAAAATTGAACCCGCTTTATCTGTGCAAAGCATGAGGCTTTACATCAGAGGCTGTCGTGCTGCTGCCATCATGCTTCTGTGTGATTTTATGTAATGCAGTACAGCCAAAACCCAGAGGGCAATTAAATGGAACAGATAGATAAACAAGTGATTAAAGACATGGATGATGGTTTGTCGGATGGATGAGGAGGCCAACTTCATTGTCAAGCAGTTTCTATGGTTAACAAGGCTATGAGCCCAGTACATTGTTTGTATTTCTCAGCCAATTCAGCCTTTCTCCCCAGCAGTTATAAACAGACTGATCTGGAGAGAAATTTCAAAGTTGTACCTATTTTGTGCTGACTTGCATATGGCAAAGCGAATTTCCCATCTGACCATCATCACGCTGGTCCAGTACCAAGCACGGAAAGGCTCATTCAGCAAAGGCTGGGGGAGGGTTGTGCCTCTGCCAACACAGATTGTTGAACAGACTGGCAATTCTTCACTGTGCATGTATGCAGTGTTTTTTCCCTAAAATCGTAGGCCATTATAATAAATTAGTTTCAAAAATACCATTAAAGTAAACAAAATGCCTCATGCATCTGTTTTGAAACTCGGCCCATTCCAGTTCAGTTGCAATTCAGTTCATTATCCTCACTCAGTTTTCCCTCTTTCCTCTGTAATTTTCCATTTTTGAACAGCCTTCCATAACGCTGTCTTTCCAAATTATTAGAACGTGTTTCCTTCAGCGCAAGTCCCCCTTCTCACTCGGCATCCTCTGATCTCTTTCTTGGCCCACTCCTTCACCCCCACTGCTTTCTTTTTCTCCTCCTCATTTTATATTTTTGGCTGAGCAGAGGACCTTTCTTAGCGTAGTGACCTTTCTGGTTTTAAATTAAGCCCCGCTGCGGCATGTCTCTCTTCATAGACCGCCAGTTACGAGCCTTTGGAGAACCGCAAAAAAATAACGATTCTGATGAAATGGCCTCTTTAAAAAGCTCTTCCAAATTCCTTCTACATTTTTCTAGCCCTCTTCCCTCTTTCTGGTGGCATTAATATTCACACTAATGAGGACATCCTAAATGCATGCCATGGAAAAACTTGTGCTAGGAGGACATGCACATCGTACGCACACCACCACTGATTGCGAATGGGCTCCAATCAAATGCTGTGTATGTTTGATGTGATTTATTGAAAACTGGGCTGCTTATGCATGCAATGTGATTGCTCAATAAGAAAGAGACCATTTTTCAATTGATAACCCAGTTTGTGGCCTTTCAAAAGAGACCATGTTTTACATTATGTGATTAAAATGCTTCTGTTCAATTTATTTTGAATGCTAAAGAACTTTTACTGCAATGAGGTCATGTTGTGACTTGCTCCTTCTGTATTTCTTTCAGTACTTCACATACGTCCAAAATTTCACAATATGATGTCAACAGGTTGGCGTTGTGTTCAGAAACGTGATAATAAATCCACTGTGCAGTCACACGGTACCTCTCAGCTCCTGGGTGATGTTGCAACTGCCTCGATCACTACTATCAACCTCTGGTCTCCGGTGCATAATCCCACCTTGCATTCAGAAAATTGTGATATGACTCAGTCATCCAAAATGTACCATAGCCATTTAATTGAAACAGCATGAGCCGTGTCCACTTTCCAAAGCTGCCATGAAACTGTATCTGTTCATTGGACCACTATAAAACCCCAGAAAGAGAAAGAAGCAGCAATTACAGAGAATAATCAGGGCAACTACGCTCCCCATAGAGCTTGTATTTAAGATTGTAAGATTGTATTTAGGCGTCATGGGGGAAAAGGCTTCCAATTAGAAACCATGAAAGTAATTTAGATATATATATTTTTTGTTGTTGTTGTTTTTAACTCATGAGTACAAAGCTATGTATTCAAACAAGTGTATTCACAAACCTGGGTGTGCATGCAGCCATGCCAATAAATGTTATCACAGCATCACATGGTTTATTAAATTGGGACAACAAACACGTGAGAGACAAACATCTTTAAGGTGTTATGTTCAAATTATGAAATACTTTTGTACACTTCATTTATGTAAATAATATTCTTCTTGTTTTGTCCCATTTAGTTTTTATGTGTGGATTATTTGGAGACAGTTCTGAGATCGTTTTAACTAGTTTTAACTTTGACTAAATGCTAAGGAGAATTGCTGTTCTATTGGTGTCTGTATTTTACTTGTGTGTATGCTCATTAGTTAAATATACTGCACAACATATTGTACAGGTCGTGTAATGACACAAGTCTGCTTGAGATCATAAGAGGTCAGCACGATCTCTTAAGAGACATACTTTGTTTTATGTGTTTCGACCTCCCCCGTTGGACCTTCTTATGGCCATCCATCTTGGCCTGTACACTTCTGAAAAGAAATGATTTTCATCTCAATTAGATTTCCTGCTTGAATGAAATTTTTAAAAACAGGCATTATTAAAGCAACATTAAAAATGCTTTTTAATTGGAGGCTGGGTTAGCTCCAGCTGCTTTTATTGCCTTGGGAAGATGGCTGTATTTAAGCACATTAGAGCTGCAATTTTTCCACTCACATATTTCACGTTGTAAAATTTCCACCCACACCCTCAGCTGTAGACAATAGCAGAAGACAAAATGTGGAAATTTTAAGGGAAACCACTGACTTGATGTGGCCATGTAAATGTTCCTGGTTTGTTCCACTCGTAAGATTTGCTCCTCTGTGCTAAGGTCGAGCTCACTGTACCCTTTAATGTAATCCGCCCCCCTTTGGGCTGCATCTCACAACATGCAGAGATGATTTCTGCGGTCTCTCTCCTAAGGTGCTGCTTGTAGCCTTGGTAACCCCAATGAATTATGAGCCAGCCCATTTAAAACATGTGTGGTATTACCCCATTCCAGGGTGTGTTCTCCTGGGTGTCAATGAATCACTGATCTCATCAGACAGGTTCTTCTCCCCGCTCCCCTTTCCCCCACCCCCCGCTTTTCCCTGTCACACTCCAGTCCCCCGGGATGTCTGTCTGGGATCTGTCAGGCTCATCAGAGGAAAAGAGGAGAAGGCTAACTGGGAGCCCATACTGCCTGTAAATCTGACCAGGATGGGAGGGGAACCTTCAGCAGGGCCACACATCAACAGCAGCACCAGTAAGTCAAGCACAGACCCCTCCACCACCCACCACCACAGCCGCACGCACACATACACGCACCATCAAAAACCTCTGACATGCATTAGCATGTACAGAGACGCATATAAGCACACAAATACTAATCAAGGCAACTTGTGTAGTGGTGGTGTTGTTCTGTGCCTTCAAAGCAAAGCAAACTTCCCTGCAATCAACTCAGCTTGTCCTAACCTGAGAGCCAGAATGTGCGTCACACTCTGTCTTTACCAATTCCCATCATCCACCAACATGCATAAAGAAACAATGTAAATCATAATTTGAATAAATGGAATGGAATAAATAGTGTGTTTTTTGTTTATGATTACAACACAAATGTATTGACTGTTTACCAGTCGCTTATTTCCTCCAGAGGAAGAAAATGATGTGCAATCTAAGAAAGACACCCCCCCCCATCTTATGCAGATGTAATTTTCTATATATTGCTTTTAAGTTCTGGATGCTGAACTGCAATGCAGTCAGGTGGGCCCTTCTCTCTCATACATACATTTTGCTGGGTGTGATACTGTTCCATACACACCAACACCCTCCCTCTCCTTATCTAAGAAATAAGCATTTTTACAGAGTTTGAGCTGTAAAAGGAGAGGAGCAGATAGCCCATAAATCAAACCATAAAAACGTTAAGTTGTCAAAGGTGCCATCAGCTATCAATCGTGTGCGGCAAGCTGATGAAGGGGAAATAGGTGATAAAAAACAGCATTTTAGGGAAATTATGTCCAGTCTTCCATTTGCGAAGTGCTGCAGTCGCATCACGGCAGAATCTTAATCACTGACTGGTGTGGCCAGGGACTGTTCTTGGTGTGACGGTGAGGAGGAGCACACCCTGGTGGGAGGGTGGGACATGGAGGAGGGAAAGGAGAGCCACAGAGGCAGGGGGAGCAGCGTTGTAGAAAATTATACAACTAGCATAAATCAGTTCTACATTACAGTTTTTCTCTCTCCCTCGATTTCTCACTTCTACCACCTCCCTTGTGCCTTCTCTACCTCTTTCACTGCTCCTCTCTCTCCTTCATGGTCATGCACCTCCTCCTCATTCGTGCACCCACTCGCCCTCGCGTGACTTCCCATGACTTCCTTACCCTTTTTTCCTTCATACTGTGTCAGGCTTTGTGCTTTGTTTGTGCTTCATTTCCATTGTGGTTTGTTTACATGCTTTCTTTATTGATCTATCTTTTGTTGCCTACCAGGGATTTATCCCCCCTCACCATCCACAGGCCTGTATTAGATTGACTTGTCTCCCGGAAGTGGTTCAGAAATCGTCTGTTCTTGAAATAAAAATAAAATGCCATCTGGCCTGCAGCTTATTTCACTATTTATCAGACAGCACTGAGACAGGATTCCTGGTCTTTTCTTTACTGTGGAATGTTCCTCCTCAAATTGAAAAAGTGTCGCTCTCATATCCAAAGGCATTTTAATACAAGCTTGGTCATCACGGAAATATCTGTGAGACAAATGTGAATTATGCAGAAGCCTATAACTGTTTTTATATTAACTAATGTATAATACAATGTGTCTTCATTATTACACATCAGTAGAACAGACTATGAGACTAACAGTTCAGAAGTCATGTGAGAGCATGTGAGTCTACCTGATAAATGCCGACATTGTCTGATCTGCGACTCCCCTTTCATGTAAGGTCATTTGATAATGAATTCGAATCACGTTGAAGGCTCTGGTTCTGCTCCGGTGCTGCTGAATGAGTGATGTCATTCTGCACCGAAGCAAAGATGCATCTGCAGTGGCCCCTCTCGAAACTTCTATTTTTCAAGAAGCATTACTCATCACTGTGTTTGAACGTTATAAAGTATCAATGCCATATTTCTCGCTTAGAATGGTGACAATGATGGTGTAGAGTATTGATCAGCTTTATGAAGAAAATAGTTCAAGTTCTGATGAGTTTATGAAGTCATGGCAGCCATGCAGGAGTGTCACAGCTCTGGCCTCATTCACTAAAGTTACTGGTTCCCTCCCCAGTGGACCTCCGTGGTCTTGGTAGTTTTATGTTCAGACATAAAAGATGCTCTCTGGCGGTGATCACAGTTAGTCAAGTCTTGTCTCAGGGGTTGTGCTGCCACCTTTAGTTGGACGGCAGTACTGTAATGCAGTATCCACTCCCACAGTTTTCGAGTTGCTCTGCAGTTCAGTCACATAGCATGTGTTTGTGACAGAGGGTAGTTTAATAGCACATCTAACCTTACTGCATTACAACTAGTGTCCCAATGAACATGCAGACTTTATGTAAAATGCTCTGCCACAAAGATATACTGCCAGCTGCATGTTTGAACTTGTCTGAGTATGGTCATTGGTCCAAAACAACAACTAACATGAAGTTTGTGATCAGTGAGATTTGATATATTTAATACACAATGTGTACATGCTGCGCTTTAAATTTGTTTCCTTTAGTTGATTGCATTTGTAATAATACTGATTCTCCCGGCGTTGTGCTTCTAACAGTTTTCTGTTATTGCTATATATACAGGTTGAAAATTCTTGGTCAGTACTGATAGTTAGATAATAACGCTCATACAAATCTTTTTCTATTTTTTTATCTATTCCCCCCTTACCAGTGAATGTGAAAAACCTTTCACATGACAATGATTCAGTTTGCCTTTTTATCCTATTTATAACTATTCAATGGGAATATACAGCCAAGTGTTTATTCAGTTATTTTTATATATACAGATTAAATATAAATAGTCTTACATTAACATATATATATAAAATGTTAATTGCTGAATAGTCAAAAAGCCAATGACTGGTGCATCCTTAAGATTTATAGATGTTCATTAACTCACCACTACAAACAACAAGCAGCAGTGTTTTTGACATTACCAGAAAACCCCAATGAATAAAAAGGGCCCTGATCTCACCACACAATTACCAAAAACCTGAACATTTATCAAAAACCCCAGTATGCGTACCATGTGTACCCAGAAGCTCTTACTTCTGTTTAGCATATCAAATGTGTTTTAAAGCTATGTGAGACCCCAAGGGGATGTCAGATGATTGGCTTTCTTTTATCCTCACTGTGTCCTTGAGCAGTTCAACTTTCTATCTAAACCAAATGCTGCAGATGCCATAAATAAGGAGTGTGACGAATATCTAAGACACAGCATTTTTATTTCTCTTGCATTCAGGCCCAGGTATTGGTTGTCCTCTTTCCTGAAATGTGAGTGCAGTGACAGCTGTATTTGCCAGGGGGCAGTGGAGCACACACATCATGGCAGAGGACACACACACACACACACACACACACACATATACAGAGAGAGAGAAACACAAAATCTGCAGATTGGTATTTCTGCATTTGCTATTGCAGTATTTCTGCTTATGTCTGTCTATCAACAAATAGCATGTTTGCAATTTAAACAGGCATTTGTCACCCAAGATTGCTAAATTCACCTGGCTTGACTGTCTTCCTCAACCCCTTTTAATTATAAGCATTCACTGCTTTATATCCCTGTTAATATTCTCTTCATTTGCATTAAATCATGTCATTCTACATGTGGAGGTCAGTGGAGGCAAAAAAGGGTATAGTGAAGACTGTCTTATCTATGGAACAATGTGTGGAAAAGAGCTGCATTAAAGCTGTGACACATTAATGCTAAAGCACTCAAAAAGTTTAAACAGCATACATAAAAAGATCATTTATTCACCCTCCAAAGTAAGCTTGAATGTTACAGTTCAATGAATTCAAACTGTGGAGTTGTAATTTTGTGCCCATAAAACTGTTAAAAGAATTTCATTCATTTCACTCGTTGTCATCTCCCTACCTTAGCCATTTATGAGCAATAAGAAATAGATACATTAATCTTACAGCATTTGAATAATGGTGCAGCACTAAAATTCTTACTAAATATTCACAGAATGTTTTTTTTCCCTTTCTCCTTTCATTTAAACAAAGAAAGTAAAATTGGGATGATTCAAGGCTGCTAATTCTCAGACTCTGCAGGAAGCTTCAGTATTTTATTATTTATATTCTTTATAATGACTGTTTATGTGTTTGTAATGACATATAATAAAATTAAGTATTGTTATTTTTATTCATAAGAAATTTGCTTTCCTTTTTCTCAGGAAGCTCGCTTGATCGTAAGTTTGCTCAGTAGGGGAAAAGTATCTTGCAAAATTGTGTTTGCAAAGCATGCTGCTGAAGCATTTTGTTTTTGCGCTATAAAGGTGACTATATCTTAGGTTTAAACTTGTTTTTTAAATCCAGTGTCACTTCTGTTTCCAAACCCCCCATAGAAGAAAAGTCATAAACCCTCTTTTTTTTTTTTTTTTTTTTTTTTTTTGAGCAACTGTGTTAAAAAGAACACCTGTAACTCGACACACAGACCTCTACTCAAATGCCAGAGGTAACTTTATGACTCATGGGAATGGGGACACACGGCTAAATAGTTAGTTTGTGCACAAGCTCGTTGTCGAGTCAGGCATTCTCTCAGTTTCAAACATTTGCGGCAACATTCAACATCTGAATGGAGGCCATTTTGGTTTGGCCGTATGTTTGCACAGTCTGGGGGTTGTGTAGGCGCTGAGGGGGGATGGGTGGGCTTCTGCCGCTACCCTGAAGACTCCTGTTAATGTTTTAGTCATTCTGGAGCCTCTGGGCTGGGAGACAGATTCAGTCAAAAAGCATTTGAGCACCCTCAGGTCCTCATGGTGATTTACTGTGTATTTGGACATCTGCAAAGAGCTTTTGCACCTTGAAATTCTTTCTTTTTTCTCTCTCTCTCTCCCTCCCTTTACCATCTATTCCTTTTTGAAGTAGTAAACTCAAGGGAATGTTTGTCCTACTGAGTCACCTTGAAGCTATCCAAGGTAGAGCCACTTCCTGTCACCACAATGATTCACCCCATCCCTTCCCATCCCTCTATCTTTCGATCACCTTCCACTCTTCTGCTTCAGCCTCAGCCACACCCCTTTAATTCAGCCACACATTTAATGTTCATCACTGCTGATCCTGTGTCTCTTAACCAACCTCTTTTCACCAGCTGGGCACATCAATCCTTGTGACAGGTGCTTGTAAGTTTGCTTCTCACTGGGCAGTAGCCCAAAAAGGAAAGTCTTA
>CAAKHB010001206.1:48698-88620 GCA_901007665.1 Aeoliscus strigatus
CCCACCTCCCATTAGAGTGTTGATTGAACCTTTGGAGGACAGACCTCTTCATTTTGAACGGACTCTGTATAAGTCTGTTCTCAGAATTATATGTGTGTGTGTGTGTGTGTGTGTGTGTGTGTGTGTGTGTGTGTGTGTGTGTGTGTGTGTGTGTGTGTGTGTGTGTGTGTGTGTGTGTGTGTGTGTGTGTGTGTGTGTGTAAAAGAGAGTGAGATCACAGCTGCTCAGTCGCCCAGGTAGTTCACAAGCAAAAATTATCCAATGCAGCATCACACAGGCAAACTGTTCGCAGTCTCCAACTGCTTTTCCTGAATTGATGTGCAGAAGTGAGTGCTTCTCCAATTAGGTTGACTGACATACCAAAGCAGGATGTGGGAGGAGCATCAGAACAGCAGCTTCTAAAGACTTGCTAGTAAGGCAGAAAAAGGCACTAAAAGGGCATGGGGGGGGGGACAAGAAAACAGGAAGGACACAGAGCAGAATGGCAACCATTAAATATAACAAAAGAGGAAAAACAACGACAGCAAGCAAAAGTACGGAGCACCGACAGGTCTGTGACAATATTGTCACTTTGCTTAGATGTTGTCATGTACTTGTGGCATGGGACTTTTTTTTTTCTTTTCTCAAAATTGTATCTTGTGATGGTTAAATGAACTGACACTAGTCTTCCAAACACATCTGAACCAGAAATACTTTATTAATCCCCAAGGTGCATATAGACAACTATGTACTAGATAAATACATGGACAAATCTCTGCTTCACCTTCAACTACATGACCAAAGTATGTGAAAGATTTGAGATATTGATAATATTTAATTGTACATTCACAAATGACAAATTGCAGGGGATCATTTTCCACTGGACTGGAAACCAAGCTGATGTAATATGCTTCCGGCCTTCATATACTCGAGCAGATGTGGCAGAAAGTTATTCTGTGAAATATCCAAACAAACTCTGCTTCAGGGTCTGCAACATCATTGGGGTTTTTTTAAAATAACCGATCTAAAATACTAACTATTTATGTTTGAATAAGAGGTTGAATGATTGTTACTGCCAGAAATCTTATCCCTGGGTGTTTGCACTGAAAATATATAACCAACACAAAAAAGGAGGAATACCAACAATTGCTTATCAGTTTTAAAAGTTAACTTGAGGCTTATAGCAATTAGTTTGGTCATAAACAAAACTTTAGATAACGTGACCAGGCAGTGATGCATCATTAAACATGATTTGACATAACAACTCATCCTAAGGGAAACATAAAACTCTGAAATGAATTTCATAACAAGACATTGAACAGTTGTGGAGACATCTCAGTCAGAACTGTAAATGTCACTGTCATAATGATGAGAGAGAACAGTCGTCTTACACTGGTTTCAAAACTGCCAAATGGACCACAGTGCTAGTGGGCCACTGGTATGAGAGTATATGACCATAGTCTGTCATCATTACACTAGAAGAAATATCAGGGGATCCTTGTATGTATCCGGATTCATTTGGACTTACTGTCTGCAACTCATTACTATAGTGTCTGGACCAAATTTCATGGCAATTCCCCCTCACTAGAGTTATGGCTGTGCCATTGCCAAAAATAAAAACTAGTGGACAAGTATGTTGAATTCATCCTTTGGGGAGCACAAATTATTGTGTCATTAATCAAATGATTGATGAGATTTTCAAGGCCAGACTGACCCAAGCTGCAATACCCTCACACCAAAAGCCAATGTTTTTATTACTGCAAACGGCATAGCTCTAGACAATCGTCTAAACATTGGCCATCCTGTGGGTTGAGGTTTAGCTATATCATTTGAATATATCAATCAGTTTGTGTTCTTGCAAATCATTGGTTTTGGATTCATTCCAATCACTTTGACTCTCTGAATCTTTTGAATCTTTGAGCCTCAATTTTTTGCACTATTATTGTGTGAAAACGTGGATTTGATGAAATCCTTGTAGAACTAATCTTTGTGAATGAATTTGTCTTGGTCAATAACATTAACACTGATATATTATGCAGACATCTTCAGGTTCTTGAAAGGATGTTTCATACTTACATATATACAGATGTATCCTGGATCAATCAGTCACACATAAGGGTTTATTTACTTTTAGATTGTTATTCAAAGTCAACATAAAGCCAAAATAAACAAAGCATTTACTCAACTCCAAGATATTCAGTAATCAACCATGTCGTACATTCACCAGTGTTCTACCCTTATAGGTCAAAAAGCCAAGACTTCAGTCAAGTGTTGACCCCAAAAATATATAGTATACAGTAGTAAGTGGTGCTTAAGTACCCTTTTTTCAGTCTGTGCTGTGTTCAGTATAGTAATGATATTTGTATGGTGCTTCAGATGTATTTCAGCCAGTTATAATGTAAAAATAGAATATGCACAGCATCTGTGTAGATGGCTTTGTCAGTCCACACACAGAAACATTAAACACAGCACAATAGGAAGTGGGCAGTGTCTATACTAACTCTACTCACTTCCCCCGGGAGGAATGAGTGTAAATGGACACATAAAGGACCACTAGCATGCCACATTTGTGTGAGCAGTTGGCCATCAGATGTCAGTGTCAGGCAGTTAAGGTGTACCAGCATTATCAAAAAGATGTTTTTCGTAAAACACATGTAACAGAAACAACAATCTGAAGTTTGGGTCACTAATAATTTAGTTGATTGCAGAGGTTTATTTTTTCCCATGCTTCCCCTGAATCCGAATCAGACAGCATTCTCTCTGAAAGTAGGGAAGACAAAGAAAGGCAGATGCACTCGGGATTTATATGCAGGAATCACACAGTGCATTGCCTCATTGGCTAGAGAGGTTTAGTAAGTTATTTCAGTCCCCAAATGTGTGACAACAGAATGAATTATCACTGTCTACAAAGTGTAGAATGAAGGTAGCTCTGTCCTTCTGTCAACTTCATGGAACTGAATGGGTGTACTAGTTGTATAATGTTTAATCATAACAATTCCCTCTCCCCAACTTTGTTCACAACCCCTTGGAATTATGTACTCATTACTGATTGCAAAATTGTTACCAACTTCAACAGGACTGCTATCTCTGCAAACTGTGCTATTTAGTGTACTTAATTTTGAAGTGACTGTTGTTGTTTATATGTTCACATGTCTTTTTCACCCTTTTATCATCTGAGGAAATAAACGCAGATATGCTTTAGACAATATGTGTTTTAAGTGTTGGCTTGTGAATTTCTCATCAAATTCCATGCCAGTGGTTTGAAAGCGTCTTTTTTTGTCTGGGTTTACGTGCATTGTGACACACTTTGACATAGCATACCATTCAATAATATCAAACAAAGTGGATCTATCTCATTATGACAAATGCCCTGACAGTTTCTTTCAAACATTACTTTGTGATTGATGTCTGCAAAAGCAACGGCCATGGCACACTCTGCAATGGCCTATTTACAGGCCTCTGACACTTTTATAGCCCTCCTAATACCATTACAAAGTATTACTTCATTGGGGGCACTCTTGCCTTTCCTGCAGAGTTAGATCCAAACGGCAGCACAGTTGTGAGAGGGATTTTTTTTAGGCAGCTTTCAGATTTATCTTGTATTCAGGATGGTCAGACATGGTTTTCCAAATTAAATTTCTGCAGGTCAAAGCTGCATGACAACAAAAGTTTGGTATCTCACACTTAAAAACAACAACAACAAAAAAGTAAATTACTCCTTGCCCACTGGTTTAATTCAATGTAGTGATAAGGGCTTTAACAAATTATTCATGACCATGCCATTTATTTTATATTTATGTATAAATAATTAGCCCTCTTTGTCTTTGTATTCTAAGTCTGATGTTTATCACATGAAGAAATAAAAAAAATGCATGTCTTCAAACTAGTCCAGTTCCTCATTGCATGGCTCAATGGTTCCGTGAGGATGAATCACACGGCACATTTCAAACAGAAACTCATACAGCTGCTTTATAGATATTAGACGTGCAACACTGGAGGCTATGGAGCATCCAGTGTGCTGCAATATGTCTGCCAAACCTTTTAGCTTGATGAAGAATGATCTGCCCTGTCCGATTAATGTCATTGGACAGGTGCTGTCACAGTGCAACTGCTAAAAGAACACAGATGTAAATGGAAAATAGGGAATGATGTAGTTTCAGATTAGAAAATGTTAATGTTTGGAGCAATAGAAACAAATGATGCTTTGCTTAGTTTTGTTATGTTCGATACAGATAAGGGCTTGTAATATGAATGTTTTCTTCTACTTCCTGTTTTGGGAATCATATGTCATAGTTTTGTTTGTTCTGTCTTCTGTCTTCATCCCTAGTAAATAAGTAAATGTGCAACTCCGAATTAGAATCCAACAAGTTGGATCCCTTTTTCCATTGGCAAATATTGTCTCCACCAGCCCATACTTTCCCAAAATCCCATCTAAAAATCCCATCTAAGACCAAGGACATGAGGTGTTCTACCGCGACACCCTTCCATATACCAGGCTCATTGATAGAGAGCCTGTGTGCACTGTCAAGCACCGTGCTGGGTACTTAACGGGACGGTGGCATGGGAAAATATGCAGTGTTCACTTTGTTTTTTATTGTCAGCCCGATCGCCAAAACAAATGGGGTGTCATATAAATATATTTTAAAGTGATTTTAACCAACCAGCTAGAGGGGTTGAAATCTCTTGGCCGAATGGTATTAATTGGTAACTATAAATTATTATATTACATGATATAGCATTTAACTCATTACCATTTATTTGTTTGATCAGTTGTTGTGCAGCTCTTTTCTTGGTTACCTTGTGTCTTTACATAATTGGTGGCCATTTATCTGTATTTTACATTGTGTGTCTTAAAACTATGCTGGTTGTTGTGGCTCCTGCTGTTGCTCAAGCCCCAGACAGTAATAAGCAGCTGAGATGTTTGTTTGAGCCCTGAGATGTTCACATTTCACCTACATTTTCCCTTCTATTATGTTAGAATTGCAATACATACGTATGATGTTTATTTTTTAAACTGAAGTGCTGTTAATAAACTTGTAATAATCCAAAATATTTTCCTTTTCAGACAAAGAAATCAGCAGTGGAAAAGGGACAAATTCAGCACTTATTGTCTGCGTAGCTATGAGAGCCAAGAACCAACAGCAAAGGATCAAGAGGTGAGTTAAAGAGAGGGCGAAAAACAGCCAGGATTTATTTGCCTTCTAGCCATAAAATAGATGTAAAACCTGCTACAGCCGCTTGGAAGTTGTTGTCCATGAGGCTGACTCAGCTCGACTCACAGTAAGTCATAACCGAAGTGAAATACTTCATGATAAGACTCTCTTTAACCCTGAATACAAGTTATTTTAATTAAATGTCATGAAAATAGCAAGAGCTGAAACATGAATAATCTTGATGAAATTGGGTCATTTCAGCAGGTTATTTTACATGCACATAAAAGAACAAACCGTCTGAGTTTCTGATCACTGTCATGATCAAATCACACCAATGAATGTGTTGATGTAAAAATTGTCAGGTTTCAGAAGTGATGTGCTGAATGAAGTCAACATGTTAATTTTGATATATATATATATTTGTAATATATACACACACACACAAACATTATTCAAAAACAATATCCATATTAAGAGAATATTAAGCCAAATGGATTGAACAATATTAACACCAATAATGGGAATGAAAAGAGACACATGAATGGTATAATTAAATTAATGTGTGCGTAATAAGGACTGCAGTGGAATGAAAGGAATTTAATTAAAAATGTGGTAAAGTACTCACCGGAAATGGTTTAACTTAAGGGTTCTGACTTGCAGGTGCACATAGTAAATAGTAAAGATATCTGAACAGTTGTTACTTATCTTAAGGCATGAAATGGAGGTATAGAAAGTCCTTTTTATGTGTGTCACATTTGTCTTGTTTTGAACTTTGCTGACTGTGCTGATGATGAAAAGATGTGTTGAAAAGTGTGACATAGAACTGTCTCCAATGACATGTTGAAGTAGTGTCAGTATAGTGCTGCCATTGCTTGAAAAAAGACATTTTCCTTCGCTATAAACAATTACATGATAATTATTTCTCTTTGTTTTAAACTTCTAAATGTCACGTTGGTCTTTAAATCTGTGAGCACATGATATGAAGGAAGCATTCAGGGATGTAATCAACTCACTTGCAATCCAGTATTATCACATGACTCCTTATATCCAACAGCCTCCCTGATTTCACTTTAGGGCTCCATGTTCTGAACATAGTGTTAAAATGTTCTGAAAGGGAGAAATCTTTCTTCTTTCTTTCTTTTTTTGCAATTTCCCATCAGCCAACAAGCATTTTCCTGTGAGAAACTGACTGAAATATTTTACTGTTTTAATTTAAGGGACATAATTATATGGTTCCTGACACTTTTTATAATTTACTATCCTGATACTATTTATAATTTAATGCTCTCCTGTGAGTTGTTGATGTTGGATGTTCTGTTGTGTTTCAATGTTTTGACTCATTTGTTTCTGTATTTGAGTTTGAGCTGTTGCTGCAATCAGCCATCTACAGTGCCGTATATATATATGAATTATAGGAAATACATATAATTTCCTATATTTATATAATGCATAATGCAAGTCATTCAGCATCTTTCAGCTGTACATTCATCTTCTAACTCACCAGCAGGTCAGTCGTTCTTCTTCTCATAAGTGTCTCAAAGTCAGTGCAGCTTGCCATCTTCAGGTATTTAATTAAAGTTTCTGTTGGCTGGATAAACAATGGGTTTAGTTACACTGTTCCAGCTCTTGGAACTGACTTTCCCAGATTTTTGGACACATTCAGCCTCACTGAATGGTCTGTTTTGTCTCTGACCCTCAGCATGGTTGTGAACAAATACAATATTTTTTCTTGAAGATGTTTCCAGTTTTCAGTCAGCAATCTACACAGTTAACTATTACTACTGATACAAGAGCCGCTGTTGAATTTGAAATTTCTTTTAAAACCTAGAATTCATTGTGATGTGTTGTGGAACATTTTCTTGCTTGAGTTACTGAATTCAATTTCAAGGATTCAGCTGTGAACACATTGTCAACTGGATGTTAAATACTAAATATTGTCCCTGCTGTAATATCAGATGATTGAATTACAGTCATATGCAAAAGAATACTGTTCTGTTAGAATACAGAGTCACTGAATTATTTGGCCAGCAGCTCAGATGGTCTGATGCCGGATATTAATTTGCAGCCTGCATCTTAGACTTCAAATTATTGCCACATAACTACATGTAAAACCCTTTCATGCATTTAATATCTTACTAATGCGGGTTACTTTACAGCCTCTACAATCGTTAATTCTGCATTTTTAAGGTAATCAATTAATTATTTAATTATATTTAGTTTTAAAGCGTCGATGCCATTTTCTAGTGACAGAAGCACATTAAAAGTTTCATTTTCTTCCCCCATCATATCGCACTAAGGGAGAGGAAGTGAAATATGTAAATATACTAATAAAGGCACTAAAGATCCTTTTGTTCTTATTAAAATGATAAATGTAAACTAAAATGACTCAATTTAGTTCGTAATGTTTTATATGTATATTTAGATGATGCATCTTCTTATATTTTAATTTAAGGGCTTTCTGTTTCACTTTAACGTATTTTACGAAACAAATTATATGCGAAAAGAGTGTTTGCGACGAAATAGATGAAAAGTACAATTTGTTACTTCCGGTGCACTAATATATCCAGGTCTCCTTTTGTAGGTCAGTTTTTGGCGAAAACAAACCCAAAAAACGATCGAATTTGAAAATGCATTTGTAACTCCAAGTTGTGTGGACTCACTTCGGGCCTCGGGATATTTATGCGCAACAGTAATTTCTGATTTCATATCTATGAGGTGTGCAGAAGTGATGAGGACATCATCCGTCGTTAATGCACATTCGACTGAACTGGTTTCGACACAGATGCGAACGTTTCTCAAGACATTTACTGGAGGGTTGGGAAAGATTACTGGAATTAAAGGTTCGACTACTGTATGGTGTGTGTGTGTGTGTGTGTGTGTGTATGTGTGTGTCTGTCTGTCTGTCTGTCTGTCTGTGTGTGTGTCTCGGACTCATGAGCACACCCGCCTCTGTCGCTGCAAAGTGACTCAGAGACTTTGAACTTGAACTCGTTGACTCTTACATATGCATGTATTTGCGAAAGAAGCGGGATTTTGGCACAAATATGGTAAGAGGAGTCCTCTACCCGACAGTGCCTTTCAGCACGATCCCACTTTGGCTCCGCAAATGTCTCTAATTTCATTACATTTTTATGGCCTCGATGTCGTTTTCAAATAAAAGTCTTTGTGAATTAATATTTATTCTTAAACAATGAACCCAACATTTTAGGCTCCAAACATGATCGTTTACTTCATCGACACGGGATAAGATCTGACTCAGACCTGCTGAGGAGGGAATTCATTGAAGTCACTCCACCACATTCAAATATTATTCAGATATGCAAGTCAGCACATTCAAAATAAAACTGGTAATGTTTCTGGGTTAAATTCTATTCAATTGTAACAGTAAATGTTTGCTTAATATTTGCTTAAACAACAGAAAGTCGATCACAACCATTCAAGCAAAATATTGCAGTTTATTTCCCCTCGAGCGCGTGGATCCAGAGGCCCGCATACTTTGGCGCACTGCACACTTCTGCGCACACTCATGTGAGCATACTTATGTGTTGGTTGAATGTGTAATTACAAGTCCTGGAAAATAGGTGTCGTCTAATACGCTGCAACCTGCATAATCATTTTGGCAGCCACCCAAACCTCATATTATTTCTATAAAGATAAAGACACGTACTGACTCAAATAGTATACTTATACAGGATACGATTTCCCCCTTCGTTGTTATCAAACTAATGTTAGAAAGAAACGTCTCATTTCTGGATCTGGAACGTCACATCTGACAATAGTCGTCAGTCCATCAGACTGTACCACTGCAGACGCATCCTTCCAGGTATCTGTTGGTTACTTTTCCCCTGAAGAGTTCCTACAAGAAGCAGCTGCAGACATTATTTTCAATTTGGCTTTAAACTGTTTGCTTCGAATTTCATCTGTTTGTAGTCTGTGTCCGAAAGCAAAGCGATCGCTACACAGTGGGCAAAATAGAAATATCAGTATGCCTGAAAATATGAATTCATGATTACCATAGGTTATTTTCATACAAGTAAAACAATATTAAATAGTCCGTATATTCGTTGAGCTTTTGAAAAGGAAAACATAACGCTTCGTTGTATGTATTTTATGAATATCAGAACGCCTAAGAAAAAATGGTTTATTTTTCGGCTCAGTATAATAATTGTATAATTCGAACTTGGTGTTGGAGCGAAGTGCTGAAATGAACAGCCCATTTCCCTCTCAGGAAGCACTGAGAAGTGATTTAATTTACTTTTGTACCCGCCACGCCATGTAGAGCAAAGCCTACAAAGCCTGTTGTATGTTGTCGGAAGTCAACATTGTCTGTGGCAACTCGGACAAAGTAGCACGCTGTCCCGTGTTGCATGCATGTAATGCAATAGCATGAATCAAAGTGGCGTGGAAATACTGGCCAATAATGCATATTTGAAGATTTAGGAAAATGCCCTTAAAGTAGAATCTTAATGGAGCCTATAAACACTTGCAGCGGATTCGGTTTCCTCTCTGCACTGCAGAATCTCAAAATATGATTGTCACAGAAAATAAGAAGACCTGAAAACCTCTGCACATGAAATATGTGTTAACCATCGTTTGGAAGTCTGGACGTAACAGCTTTTTTCGCTTCCAACACATTTCACAGACGTTTCAATAGGCGCATGTACTTCCAGGAGGATATGGACAGCACATCTGCGCTTTAAACGGAAGATGAACCTCTAGACTGCCCGATAACTTTGTGTTATTCTTCATATCAGATCATCTGATAAATATCAAGGACATTCGAGTCGCCTCTTTCTCTGTGTGAGATGATTAACGATGAACGTGTGTGCCTTTTGTTTTGCTGTCTGGATGGAGCGACCGCCTCTCTTAACTTGAACTTGGACTTCCGACGAGACGCGTCCAACTGTGGATTTATTTGGTCTGCTTTCAGCCTGTGCGCTGCAGCAGCGAGATAAGACCCCAGGACAGTCAGAAACAAACATACTGGGCCATTTTGTTGATGAGTCCAATTCAGGCAGACGGGATTGGATAAAGGAAACAATATTTGACTACTCAAATCATGTTTGTGGCCACATGTAATTTGGGCACACATTTCTTGATAAGGCACAATACTGGGGGAGCGTTTGCATTCACCATAGCCTGCGCTGTTTCCGTTTGGCAGACAGTGTGTTTGTCGGTCTAACGTCTGTAGGCTATGATATTTTGCAAACATTTCGAGCTAAAATCGACGTTTTCCCCATTTACGCATAGCTTTTCGTGTACATCATCTACATTGTTTCAGGTTGCGACACATAAACGTTTCATTGCAGATGCCAACATCAAATAATATTCCACTGACATGTTCTAACTTTGTGATGTTGTTGGTGTCCGGTCGGAACAGAGGCGGTGGTCCTCCTGCTTTCTCCTGCTGACGCAGCGCCGCCTGTTTTTCGTGTTATTAGATGTGCTGATGTCTCAAGTAGCTCACTGCATGTAAACAAAAGCTTGGAAACGGGGATATATATCAGAGAAACGGGGATATATATCAGAAAAAGTATGAATTGAAATATACCAAATTCCATCCAGAGATTCAGTGAGACGTTTTGGCATTTAGACGAGTATTTTATTTTCCTCTGGCTGTCTGAATCTCGGAACTATATGACAAGAATATACTTAAAATTGTTTACAATGTGATCAGAGTGTTGGAGGATCTTTGACAAATACTACTGCTACTGCAGCTGCTGCTACTGTAATACTACTACTACTACTGGTCATTTGTAGAAGAAATGCGTGTAATCAGGTGTAAGGGGACGTGGGAAAGAAAGTGCTTTTAATATTCTTACGCATTTTAATTGTTGTGGTTCCATACACTCTTAGCATCGCCAACTCTCATCACCATGAGCTCTCTCCCCGTCTTATTTTAGACTCTGTTTAGCAGGGGACAGAGAGTTGGCATACAGGTCTAGTGGTCTTGGATTTTACGTTTACGAACGTTTGTGATTGCGCCTTAAAACCCAGACAGCACTAGATTGGGATGCTGTTTTAGTTTTGTAGAAATGTTTCCATGACACACTCGCTCGCCCGCTTCCCGACCAACACTCCCCCTCTGTCTGACACACACACACACACACACACACACACACACACACACACACACACACACACACACACACACACACACACACACACACACACACACACACACACACACGAATGCACTACAGAAGCATAAACCTACATTCTGGAATTAGATAGAGATCAGTTTTGTTTCACTGTGAAATTAAACGATCAGATCAGATTTTGATCCATGTAATGCCTTTGGAGCAGACTGTCACTCAGAATTTGGTGACTAACATGCTATTTTTGATTGGCTCCTCCTCGACATAAAGCTTGAAGCCAGCTAATCTCATCATGCAGGGTACAGAATACCTGCAATACGTCTGCACATCCTGTCACGACATGGATTTGTACTTTCTGAGATATTTATGATGTTTTTAAGTGATTTTAGCTGATGGGCACACAGATGTCGGTCAGTAAGTCAGTCTGACTACACTGCAGCAAGAAACAAACTAACAAAAAACTTATTATATACTGTACACTTGTATTTTTCAACGGCTGACATTTGCACGTTTTCTTTTGAGTCAAACATCGATACATGATGTTAATACCTGCTGTAACATTGTCGTATACAATGGGCTCTGCTGTGTGCTGTCAGTTCCTGAGGGCGAAAGCTGCAGGTAGGCAGCATTTGTGAGGAGATGGATGTTTCCCCTCCCCCACAGCCCAGACTGCGTCTGTCCGCAAGGACATGATGTCTGGTTGTCAACATATTTACAACAACACATCATGGCTGCTTGTCAGCGGATTGACAGCCATTTATGTGAACAATTCCTGAAAACCCGAGCAAGACGTGTTTCACTTAAGCAGGTTATTTAAACGTTTTTAAGAAAATGGAAATAGGAAATATTTTGTGTTAAATATGCTGTTTTTGCAGGGACGACTAAACAGTCCTTTAATACCGTTGTTTAAATACCATGGAAGGATTCAACATTTGATTATTAACTGTGTGTTAGATGTCAGTCACAAGTCTAATGTGTTATTTTGTCCATTATACAGATGCACCTTCAACATTTCAGTTTGCTCAGTCAGTGTATTGCAGTATATGTTTATTATTTAAATGCAAGATATCCACTTTTATATCAATTTCAGGTACAAAATACTGTTTCTACTGAGGCTCAAGCACGTATCAAATGTTAGTAAAGGGTTTATATTTTGTTCAAAACAACACTTTTCTAAAGGAGAAAATATTTTTTTTTGTATATCTTTTAGGATTCATTTGTGAGTATTTACCCAGGGCTGTGGCAAACAGATCGATTTTTCATCAAGTTTTGCTGTAAATGATCCTGAAAATAAAAACCTAAGCATTTGGAAACTTCAGATTATTTAATTTTGAATCCTTTATTTGATTTACACTACACCTCATATTTTAGAATTTCGTTATGTCTGTGCTGATAATATGAGAATATTATCAAATATATTTTTCCGGGGAAAACCACATGTGGTCCTAACGTAATGTATGCTTATGTGAACATAAAGTTTATGCTAATACTAATAGTTTTAGCCTTCGTTGTGTGGTTCAGTACACAACGTGTTCTTGTGTTGAAACTGATGCTTATTTAAGTATCACCCTCTATGCAGGTACTATTATCATCTATTATTAACTTTGTTGGAATAAAAGGAAACAAAATTCACTTAACAAAATAAACGAAATATTTATACTTATTGTCAACAAGGACAGATATCCTAAAATTTGAGCTTTCTCGAAAATGTTATTTTGGATGACACACGTTTTTCTGTTTCTGTTTTTTGCTGTCAGATTCCTGCTGTTCCTTTCAGTAAAAAAGGGGGGTTGCTTAGACTTTACTTTTTCCTTTACTCAGAAATATTTTAGAGCAAGCACCTCGAAGTAACGGCGGGTTTGCATGCATACTCTAGTGTGAAGTTCATTCTTGTCTGTCTAGACTCATTACGACCCTGTTTGTCTGCGTTTTTTTACCTTGACCTTGGACTTCCGTGCAGCTGCTGTTTAGATGAGACCTTCGAGTTGTGCTTTCCTTGAGACAAAAGAACTTAATATCCCGTTCTTTGGCTTCCTCAGTGTTGTGTACCAATACACAACGGTCACTCCAGTGTGCAGGGTAACTCAGCAGTGCAAAAATGTGAAAAACTCTTGTTAGAGAGCTGCCTGCCTTTGTGCGTGACTCATGGCACAGTCATCAAAACACAAGTTTCATGCAAACTCTCGAGGCCTTTTGAGTAGGTGCGTTTTCAACGGACAATCCGGGGTTTGGAATTAACCAAATATGTTTAATATATTTGAATCCAACATTATTATCCAAACATTATTACAACATAGTTTTCCTGGGGTCTAATTAAAAAGTCTTTCGCCGCGAATTGCAAGTCTCATCTTGTCCTTATCTTTTGTCTGCAAACACCGACAATAGTAAAGGTGTAACTGAACCATAACAATGATATATTTGATAAACGCTACAACATCGGATGCAAATGGTTTCAGGCCGAGAAGAATACTTCCACTCATGCAGGTTTTATTTTACGGGGATAATGTGAACAACGATGATGTATCTTTATGAAATATGTCATGTACAGCAGCAATATCTTACCTCCAGTGACTTCCACTTCGACTTGTGGTCTTTTATTATGGGCGCATGACATCCAAGTTATACCACACACACACACACACACACACACACACACACACACACACACACACACACACACACGGTATCAAAATGAGTCGTATTTCCGCCTGACCGGTCAAATATAATGATAGCCGCTTCTGTTTCAAGCTCCAACATCATCAGCCTCTGGAAGTTAACATGATTCGTCTGATTATTGCACATTTATTGCGACTGGACGAAAAAGTCAGTCAAAATTCTGAAAACATAATCACACCAGAGTGTGTAAGTGTGTGTCCCAGTCACAAAACCTGCGTGTACCCAAAGCTATTGATTCAAAAGCACGGTTTTTGTATAGAGATGTACGTTTGCCCCGATTTATATGTACACTGAACTTTCAGTTGACTTTATTTCAATTTCAATTTCCTGTTTGATTCAATAATGGGTGACTCATTTTAAAGCAGTCATATGCGCTTTTGGGGTGTTTTTTTTATTCAGCATTTATTCTTGTTGTTTTAATGCGACATGGTGGATGATCAGTCCTGCACGTTGGCCAAATTCCACAGTCCGTTTACCTTTGCCCACCTAAACTTCCCATAAGGCTGTGTGCTCCCAGCCAGTGATGGGTGTGTGCAGCAGAAACGGAGCAGTGGCTCTTTAAAGGGTTGAAACTCGCAGACTCCGTCTCGCAGGGCTCGTTACCGTATCACGTGCCCGCTTCTTAATGAAGTGGATGCACGAGGGCCGCGTCTGCGCATGCGCACGGTGTAAAATGTAGTTGGAAATGAGGTGTCCGTCTTGGAGTAGTCGACTTTTAAAAAGCATCGGCAGCTCCTGATATGACGACTTCGCTGGTTCTGCATCCACGCTGGGCGGACACCTTGATGTACGTTTATGAAAAAAGCCCGAATGAAAACAACCCGAATAAAAGCCAAACAATGGAGGGACTGAGCGGTAATTGCCCTGCGACCCACTGCAGGGACCTGATGTCGCACCCCGCGCTGGGACGACACTCTGGCACCATAGCGACCCACCAGGGCTCCGTCTACTCGGATATTTCCTCCGCGGACACCGGCCGGCAGTGTCCCGCTCCGCAGTCCTCGTCGAGCGCATCTTTGAGCTACGGCTATCCGTTTGGGAACCCATATTACGGCTGTAGATTGTCCCACTCGCACAACGTGAACTTGCAGCAGAAGCCGTGCTCGTACCACCCTGCAGAGAAATATGCCGAGCCCAGCACAGCGCTGCCCACGGAAGAACTGTCCACCAGGGCCAAAGAGTTTGCCTTCTACCCCAGTTTCGCCAGTTCGTATCAGGCTGTTCCTGGATATCTGGATGTGTCGGTGGTGCCCAGTATCAGTGCCCACCCGGAACCACGGCACGACGCATTGATCCCCATGGAGGGCTACCAGCACTGGGCTCTGTCTAATGGCTGGGATGGGCAGGTGTACTGCTCCAAAGAGCAAACGCAGTCGACCCATCTGTGGAAATCACCGTTTCCAGGTAAGAACATATTCTTTGATTTCTTAACTCTGCTTCACGTTTAATTCCAGCTATCTAGAATGTGATCACAGTTCTGTCGAATTTTAAAAAAGAATCTGAGACGTTTTTTAACACCTAAGTAATAATATAAATAGCATTGTTTGGTTTGTTAACTTAATTGCGTTATAATAGTAGCTGCAAACTCACCATAACAACCAAGGAGAGGCTTAATGTTCCGGATAAACAACTGTCAACCCCCCTGTCAGTTATTGTATATGTCGTGGGATCTGGGCTCTGCTATTACAGGCAGTATTATCCTCCAGTTTGACATGAAACAAATCCTAGTGCGTAAAAAAATCATAACTGTGACTTAAAAGAGCTTTCCACTGGCATGCTGCCCCCCTCAAACAGTGAGTTTAAATTAACACACCTGGCATTTTTTAATATATATAGATATATTTTGATTTTGTGGTCATGTGACGAGTAGGTTAATGTACAGTCACATAGGAAACAAACAAAACAGTGCACACCTTTGCCCCTGCAATGACAACATGAGCCAGGTAACTGTGTTTGAACTGTGCCAACAAATCTGCGCGCCCTGCAATATATCCACACTACTGCATGTGTCAGGATTCATCTGTCCATCATTTGCATTGCTTGTATCTACATCCTGCTGTTCAAAACCCCTGGTAAATCACACATGATTAGAATTGAGGCTCGCCTATGGCTTCACTTGGTATCATACAAAATGACAGTAAAGACAGGGATCGGACACTATGTTGTTTACAAAGTGTTTACTGGGCTGCTTCTTTTACCACGAGCGTTTATTATCTATGTCAAATCTGTAGGCATTTTAATGTCAGACAGAGATATTCTCAGACCTTGGCTGAACTTCCCATAAGACATTTGCTCCCTCTGAGCTGAAAAGAGCCACGCAAGCACGGGCACGCACTCAATCGCGCGCATTCGGACACACAACAACACAAGTGCGTCCATGTCTTTCTGGCCACACACGCACACACACACGCACGCACACACACTAGTACTCATGTTACTTTGTAAAACCCTCATGGATGTCATTAGGATAATACTTGAATTAAGATCTAATAATTTATCTGCACATACATGAGCTGTGGAGGAATATGTAACCACAGACTATAAAATTAGACGGTGGGGGAAAGAAAAGTCGCATGTCCTACAGCATGTCACTAACTCTCAAGGTTTTCTATACTTGTCATGTTTCTCATTGGCTACCAACCCTAACCCTAGATAAGGTACCCTCAGCCAAAAGCTTTGAGGGTGTTTACATGAAAAGCATTACTTACAATTGACATGCTTTCATGATTATTCAAAACCCAAAGTTTTCTGTTGGTATCATTATTAAATTCTAACAGATGCCTTTCAAGCTTCGACCTGCGATTCCACATTCCACATATTTGAGTTCAGTCTTACAGTAAATACTCTCTCATGACAGATCTGACAGAAATTACCCGTTGTTTGATTTAGTGGATTGTCAACCAGCAGATTAAGTTTGACATGCAGCTCAAAGGAAAATGACTTGTGGGGGCTCCAGCTGTGGCCTCATTGCATCGTTTTCCAGACAGAGAGGATTGCCATATAGACCATTTCACATTATATACTTAGAAATCTGTTTTTTGCAGCACACGCACACACACACACACACACAAAGAGTGACCTTAATAACTATGTTTTGCGCACAATCTAACAGTCTACCATCTCCCCGTCTATCCTCGCAGATGTTGTGCCGCTGCAGCCAGAAGTCAGCAGTTACCGCCGTGGCCGTAAAAAACGCGTTCCTTACACCAAGATCCAACTGAAAGAGCTGGAAAAGGAGTACGCAGCCAGCAAGTTCATCACCAAAGACAAGAGAAGGCGCATCTCCGCCGCCACCAACCTCTCAGAGCGCCAAGTCACCATCTGGTTCCAGAACCGGCGAGTCAAGGAGAAGAAATTTGTCAGTAAATCCAAGAGCAATCACCTGCACACCACTTGATAAGACGACCGACCCCCTTCAAACTGCAACTCCGTCTCTTCCAAATCATCCTGCCATCGTTACCTCTTGCATCGAATATCGTTGCTGAAGAACATTTTGGCTGAGTGTTTTAATTTAAGTTCCATCACCATCTCATCGACCACAACGACCCCGTTTTCAATTTCGGGTCGATTCCCTAAAAAAAACTGTGAAAATACTGAAAGTTCACTTCACGTGTGTTTTATATGAATGTACATATATAAATATATAATATTTAAAACGATATCTGTATTTCAAAGACAAGTATTGCGTGTTTTCATTTTTTCTTATTTTTGTTTTTAAACCAAATCTCGAAAGTACCGAGGACATTTCTACGACTCGCAACAGAGGAGGCGGTTGATTTTCTGTCGGTTTTAGAGAAGATAGCCGTCATCTGGACACGAACTGTTGTGACATAATGACAGGCTGAACTTGAGACACCAACAACAAGAAGCAACGAGGACTCTCGGCTGAAAGATTTTCTTTTATTATTCCTTCTCATTTCAAATGCGATGTTCCTCTGTGTGGGATATATTCTCTTAAACCTGGGTTAAAAAGGCTGCGATGTTGTTAATCTGTGTAGTGCAATGCCTTTATTATTTAATTCATATTATCTAGTATGGCGAAACTGTAAACTGGAATATCCATGGCCTGTATGTTTTCCTTTATCAAAGAAGGATGCTGTCATGCAACTGGAATGATTGTAAACCATTAAAGTCAGCGAGTATTACAAATAAATGCACAATCGTTCTTTTGTTCTTGTTGAGCACACTAAGCCTGTATTTTCTGCTTAGAGTGCAGTGTGTGAACTGTCTTGTGGTGTTCAATTGCGTATTAGTAGCGTGTTTCATAAATAAATGGATATAAAAGCGACCAAATACTCCAAATAAATCAACCACCACACACAGCATTTCCTTGTCTTCTAAATACCGGTGTTATGAAGCAGCAAACAATCTTGTCTTGTCTCCCCTTCGAGTTGTGTCTTTCATCAGCAGCGGATGTGCCAGTTCCCATTTCATGTTGCAAAGTGCTTGATCATTATCTTTTAGACATCCTGGAGTCTTATTAATGACATCAGTATCATCAGCATCCTGGCGCATGCGTGTAATGCATTTTGTCACATTGACGAGTAAATACTAGTGTATGAAATGATATTCGTTTGTTCTCTAAGTTGTAGTAGAATGAAATTCACACTGATCTTTCAGCTGGATCACTTCGGTGAAACGGAGACGACGGGGGACATAAAACTAGACGTTAAAATCGACCCTACATTTATATTCATTTTTAACTCCTTTTTTGTCTGTTTAGTTATTAGTACGTTAAGTTACTTATAATCGTCGTCGTCAGGCACCAGTTGCTCTCTAGATCCTGTCTGACGAACGTAAACACACGCAACAATCCACAAGTAGATTATTTGGTCACGGTCTTATTGTAACAGTAAACACCCAAATTGCCACTTATTACAGGTTTATTTACTTATATTTTGGCATTTGTGTGCTTTGTTAGGTATTTATATCATCAGAGCCATACAGAATGACAAAACATTGCGTTTGGGCATGTGTTTTCCATCCTGGCATTTTTGCGCTCATTGCGTCTTTGAATTTCACTTGGACCGTCGGGAATCTTTACGCACATGCTTTCTGATGGATTTGTTAAATATTTGGATGAACTATGCTGACTGATGGATGTACGTTATGACAAACATTGCACACACGCTGTCATTTCACATCTGCAGTCCGTATACTCTCCATAGTTACTGTGTGAAAATGGCAATATTTAGCTCTTATTAGCTATATTAAACGGATATTGTGTGGTGCAACAGTTAAGATGCTTAACAGGCAAGACTGGGAGCTATTACAAATTACAAATGTCAAAATAGTAACAGAACGTGAGAACGTAAAACCTTGTGATAAGACTGCTAATCTTTATTTTAAAATATTGTGTAGTATATATGTCTGTCTGTGTGTGTGTGTGTGTGTGTGTGTGTGTGTGTGTGTGTGTGAAAATAAACTTTTCAAGCTCATTATGATGAAATAAAATAAATGTACTACTTGGGAGGAGGGGGGCACCTTTTCAGAATGCCAGTTTTATCTTTTACTCTTTTTTTTCCTCAGTTGGCCAATCGTCGGCTGGTCTGACCAACTTTTTCCAGCTGCATCACTTCTGTCGAGCTTCTTGATTAGAATTCAAGCCATCAGACATTTTGCTTGTCTCCTTCCTGGACTTTCAGCTCTTGTGGAAAGTTCTGGGTCTCCTGATTTACCCTTGACCATGACTATGCAGTCACTTTGACCTTGACATCACAGCAGATTGTGAATAATAAATAGGGGGCTGGACACCAATAGGGTCTGCTGGCGGTTTGTTTGTAGGCAAACAAGGTGTTATTTCCCTGTCTAGACAGCCGGGCTTAATGACATGCCATAAATACATAAAAAAGGGGAAGTGTAGCGATATCCTCTGACCTGCCTTTCTGACCATCTCACAGGGTCTTGCTTAACATTTGGGTTCTGTTCTGTTACAGAAGTCCTCCAAAAGTAGTGATTCAGGCCTCTGGAAGCACCAATGGTTTCATCATGAGGTGTGTGTTATTGACAACGGAGGACAGGTAGAAGTTTTGACGTCTCACACCAACATCAGTAATCCGCAGCAAGCAGCCAAACTGTCACAAGGAGAGGAAGTGATAATAGGACGTCGCCCAGAATGACCATCAAAGGTATGGCCGCTTTCTTACTTACTATGGCCGCTTTCTTACTTACTATGGCCCGCATGGACTTTGCTTTATGACTTTTCACATCACAAACAAATGCGCTACACTGAACAGCCAAAATCAACAGAATTACGGTGAAACGTGTGTGACGGGCGATTCACTTCTTCAAGTCTTTGAGTTGTGTTTGCGACCGCGTAAGGTTGAGTGAAAACAGACGCATTCTAGCACATTTCTTTAGATATTTTTGCACAAAAGTTATACTCCAAATATTCAAAAGTTTAGAGGGAACAAATTAGATATTTGCCGACGTAAGACTGGTACGTTCGCTTTTAGTTTTTAAAGATATTTCAGTGGGATAATTTACTTTTTACAGACAGCTGGATATTTAAGTATGTTTCATATAAATACACTTTGTACACATATAATAAGAGATTGTACTAATATGAAAATACGCAAAATGCAAATGGCCCATAATGCAAATTTCCTGAAAAACGATGAGCGAACGTTGGTCATAATATGCTGTGATTTCTTGACGGTTACTATTTATTTACAGTTTAACATGTTGTAGATCCCTTTAATTACTCAGCTCGCCGACGCTTGATATTAATATTAACCTCAACATATATATATTCCCCAAATAAATGAATTAATAGTTAACGCAGTTTGGTTTGAAAGGAATATGGAAAAGTTTGCTGCGCGCGTGTGTGTGCTTGCGTGCGCGTGTGTGTGTGCGTGTGTGTGTGTTGGGAGCTGCGGGCCGCAGAGAGATGAGACAGGGGGCTGATAACCTCTGGTGGTGACCAGAGGAAAATATCAGGAAGTGCTGCAGCTGTCTCCTGTTGTCCCCTTTATTTTCTTTAGAGCAAACGCGTCTGTTATTTTAGTTTCAATCTTTTGGTTCTACCCTTTTCTCCTCTGTGATTGAATAATTTGTAATATGTTAGGTCATATTTTGTATTATTTAGCGCGTTTACGGGGTCTTTTTAAGTCGAGCTGTCGAATTTATTGCTGAAGTTGAACTTGACTCCGAATTTGGTTGTTTTATTGTTATTATTTCTTACTTACTTTTTATTTTATGTCAAAGAAACCAAGGCATTTGTTTGGTTCCTCGCCCATCTGGACATCTATAATACGTATATACCATTATACTTATAATCACAGCTAAAAACAACAGAACCAGAATATTTAGTTTCATTTCTTTCTACCAGCTGAACTTTTTGCGGATTATTAAGCATGTTAGGAGGGGGGGGGGCAATCCTATCATGTTAATAATGAGCGCACGCACACCCACACACACGTACACACACAACAGTTTGTATACATTATCATAAAATATTATATTAGACATTTGATCACATTTCAGTTTCTTTTGAATCTTATTTCTAATCTTATTACCACTTCACGCAACTTTGTATTATTATTCCAAATGTGTGTGTCCGAGCAGTTGGTGCTATGAATGTGCATCTGCGATGTTTAATTTACACTTTTCTTTAATCGTTTAATGTGTGTTATTACGTATATTCATACCGAGGCTAAGATGATGTCAGTTTCTCCAGATGGGACTGAATGTTTTGGGTTTTTTTATTCGTATTATCATGTTACCGCATACATAGTTAGAGAGGATTGTGTGAGACGTTGCGCAAAGACGTCTGATTTGCTGCAAGTTTTCAGCCAACGCTCCCTCGTTCGCTGTCCGGTGGTTTGATGCCCTTATAGCTTTAAAGGCTTAAACTGTGGCAACCTGACAGCAAAGAATAAAAGAGAGAAAAGGGGAGAAAGGCCTTTTGTTCAGGCTATTGCCCTGTCTGGACAGGACCAATGGATTCCAGGAGGGCAATTTCATTATTGAGGAGACAGTGTACTAGACAGTGACCTTGACAGTCCGTCGGTTTAGTCGTCTATTTTCTTCGAGGGAACATTTTACTAAATGAAATCACACGACTAAACAGCCCTTGGCCAAACGTGACATCATCTGCGTGTCTGAGATGCACTGACAAGACCCGTGGTTGTTTGAATATGAAATGCGGATGTTTGGCCAGCAGTGGAATCGGAGGCGTGGAGGCAAAGAGACGCAACACATGGTCCATTTTGTCTGAGGTGAAAGTTCTTCCCACACTGGATGGCCATTTTGTCAAAAATAAAATATCCACGTGGACTGGGCCATTTCGATGTGTGAGATATTCTCACACACATTGACGATGTTAGCTCGGATTGACGTTGTGCTGCAGTACCAGACTTACTAACTGGACGCAAGAATCTCAGTGATAGGACAGGCAGAGGACAGTCTGACACTGAAATGGATCCCTAGGAGCTTCTCCGGTTCAAGCATTTGATATTTGTTTCGTTCTATTTAGGACTGCAGCGAGGCTCTGGCTTTAGGTTAGATGGTCACCAGCTAACGGATACAGCGATCAAATATCGGTGCACTTGCAAAATCGTCCCCAAAGCCCTTTTTAAATGAATGCTGATGCTCTCACATAACACTTCACCGGCGAATTTGTAGCAGGCAAACAGCCTCAGCATGCATATGCACCATGTGGTAACTGCACATATTAAGGCACAGTCCACATGCACTAATTCATCACAACAATCTATTTGTTTTTACCTCATTTGGATTCTCATTTATTGGATTGTTATAGGATGTAAGAAAGTCCTTTTTAAATTCAGCACAATGAGAATATATTCACATTACGCTGATATTTCTTGTGCACTCTCGTCATCCTGGCGACATGTTGTGATAGATAGACAGATAGACAGACAGATAGACAGACAGACAGATAGACAGATAGACAGATAGATAGACAGATAGATAGACAGACAGATAGACAGACAGATAGACAGATAGATAGATAGATAGATAGATAGATAGATAGACAGATAGACAGATAGATAGACAGATAGACAGATAGATAGATAGATAGATAGATAGATAGATAGATAGATAGATAGATAGATAGATATTTGAGTTCAAACTCAAGTTCAGCCCACCGCCAATCTGTATCTTGAACTTGAGTGAATAGACGGAGACGTTCGTGCGCTCTTGGTTCGATTTTGTTTTATTTTCCCTTCCCAGTTTAATTCATGGACGGTCAAATATTGAATTCTTACAGATTTAGTTTAAAAAAACACCACAGCTAGCTCCCTACTGCCGACTGCTGAGTTAGGACAACTGTTGTCGACACATGTCCTCTTAGTAGCTGTGAGTAAAATTTTCATCACATGTGATATTATAAAAAATAAAATAAAGACTGACAGACCTGGTATTGCTGTCTGTACACACTGTCACACACACTGTATGAAATTAAGAGTGTAATTTTCGTGACGCAGAAGGAATGTTCAGAACCAAAGACCACATTGTAAATTATTTCAGCATCTGTTGGCAGAGTTCATGAATCCTGCGCATCATGGCGAAGTTATCTGCAGATAATTCCTCTGCCTTTCTTCTTCCCTCTGAAGACCAGGAACCTTATTCTGAATATATACTTCTGACACAAGAGGCATCTCAGATGATTGTTTAATATTGTCAGATGAGATTCTACAAATCAACTAATTAGTGGGGTATAAAGCACATTGGATCAGCTAAGAGCCCTCTGATATCTTGTAAAATTCATATAAAAGAATTGTGAGAGGTCTAACAATCCCACCAGTTAGTCTGCGAACGTTTATTGGAGGTATCTGTTAAAGTTGTTCATGTGAGGTGTACTAGAGGATATTATGTGAAATATACTCTCTTAAAGTAACCTTGTAGAATATCGTCCTCTTTTACAGAGCCAGTGGCTTCAACCTACTGACCCTGTTACTGTAAATATGAGTGGAGTGCGGCAATGAGCATCAGTCTTTTCTTAAAACAAGCTTGTAAAATTGGGACATCACAGCTTTATGTGACACGGAATTCAGCCATAATTTGCCAGAAGATGTCATATGCACCCTCTCATTCCAGAAAAAGAGTTTTCATAAGAAATGGCATCTGACGAAAGAGAGAAAAAAGAAAACTTTCAAAAGTTTATAAAGATATTAAACGAGGCAATGGACAGTTCCGTGCATGTAAAAGGAGTCTAAGCAGGACTCGAGAGAGAAAAAACAAGATTCTACATTTTGAATAAAAGGTTTATAGTATTTTTAAAAAGCATATAAACCTTTGTAATACAGAAGTTAATGTTTTGTTTTGTCTGATGGACCAAGTGGGTGGTACCGTGTGGATCTGAAGTTGGCCCAGACACGTGGTTTGACGAGGACCAATCAGGCGCCCCCTCAGGTTTAACTATGTTAAATGTCAGATTGCAATAAACTAGAAGCTGTTGGTCGGGCCCGCGGAAATGGGCGAGCATAATCTCCTTAATCCAGGGTTTGTGGGACCTTTGGTAAACATCCACACTGGAGACACGTTTTACTTCCCGAATTTTAGAGCCTCAGGGGGACAACTGGCGGGGCTACCGTCTCTCTCCTACCCGAGAAGGGACAATGTTTGCTCCCTCCCGTGGAATCCTTCGGAGCCGTGCAATGGATACTCTCAATCCTACTTTAGCAGCCCCGTGTCTATTAACCCTTCCTTCAATCGCTCGTGTGAAATCACCAGGCCAGAAGAGGGGAAATGTTATTATAGCAACGGGAACAGAGAGACCTGTTCAGGTGGCAACAGCCTCAAACGGGAAGACAGGGCGAGAGACACATCATCCCTGACATCTGACCACGGGATGCACAGTGGTATTGGCAGCAGCTTTTCCAAATATGACTACGGGACCGAGCAGCTATCACAAGATCCACCGTCCTGTCAGTCACTGGAGTCCGACTCCAGCTCGTCTCTGCTCAACGAAGGCGGCAAGCCTTCATCCAGCGACTCACAGACTCTGGTGTCACCCGGCAGCAGCATAGCTCCAGCCGGAGGTGGGTGCTATTTATTTCTTCATTTATTTCTAATGCAGTTATGAGAAATGCTCGTATTGCTAGCTAGGCTGCACGTGTGGGTGATTCATGTGGCATTAAACCGCCATTTGTGCTCCTTATGGCGATGCACATCGTGTAGATTATCCTGCAGGATACTTGCGTGGTGCGCAAACGCCGCTAGGGGCTGCCCTAAAATACAGCTGGCGCAATGTGCACTGTTAACCAGTGGTTAACCCGGTACCCCACGTACCCAGTCATGAGTAGATTATAAGCAGTTGTGTCGTCGCATTCTGTATAGCTCAGATGAGTCTGTATGCGTTTCACTTTGATTTGATTCTGACACATACACACACACACACACACACAGAGGGAAAGAGATCAGATTCGTGATTTAAAGGAGGTGACCAGCCTTTGATGACTGCATTCAGAGGAGACTTTTTCTTTAAATGACATATACTGAATCGATACCTCTTTTTCTCTGCACTCAGACGCCATCCGATGTGCTCCAAAACTCCCCAAATCAGTGGGGGCATTTGCAAGCTAATTATCACGTTAATGCAACTTTAACAGCAACAATAAAACTTTGTGTGACACAAACCGCTGTGTAATATTGCCCTTTTAAACCCTTAAGAATGAATAAAAAAATACATTTTTGCAAAACTGAACTGTGGTGATGAATTGCAAGTTAAAATGTTTAAGCCATTGGCTTTATGGAACTAATAGTTCCCAGGGGCGTCAGAATCCTACGAACCTTCATGTTCAATCTTCTGCGATAACTTTTTATATTTGAAATACTGAACTCACTCAATGAATTAACGCAAAAAAAAAACAATGCACTTCACTGTTAACAATTCTTGGAAATCCTTTCGTGATGACTTTGGTGCGTAAACGGATGTAAAATCCTCCATGCAAGCACTGAGCGTTACTACACCGAGTTGCCAGGAGCAACTGACGCCCCTGTCATAACCTTGGAGGTGACCGTGATTTTGCAACTGGTGACTAATCCGTTATGTGCCCCCACCCCACCCCCACCCTTCCTCTAGGTGCCCCGTGGTACCCGATGCACACTCGGACCAGAAAGAAGCGTAAACCGTATTCCAAACTCCAGCTGGCCGAGCTGGAGGGTGAATTCATGCTGAATGAGTTCATCACCAGGCAGCGGCGGAGGGAGCTCTCCGACCGGCTGAACCTCAGCGACCAGCAGGTCAAGATCTGGTTCCAGAACCGCAGGATGAAGAAGAAGAGACTCATGCTGAGGGAGCAGGCTCTGGCCTACTTTTAGAGATGCGGCAGAGGGTGAATCAATAGGCAGTAAAAGCTCAAGCCTTCTGCGCTCCCTTAGGTCTTCTGTCAGTGCATGCACTCATGTATTCTTCTTTTACATTGCAGGCAATTATTATTACATCTCATGTTGGTTTTTCCCTTAAATTTTCAGGCATCACGAGCCTAAATAAGCCATCATTTGGCATTAAAAGATATACATATCAGTGCCAGTGAAATCGCACAAAAAGCTGTGATAATCTTTACATTTTTTTATATATTATATTGTATCTGTTAGTTTTCCGGATTTGTCAAGAGATCGGCCAAGTCGCGAAATGTGCAACTGTCAAGGCAACATTCACAGTTTATTATTATTATTATTATTATTATTATTATTATTATTATTATTATTATTATTATTATTATGCGTCAAGACAACATCCTGTTTGATATTTTGTTATTGATAAAGGACTTTAAGAGGGAATACGCCACCTTAATAAAACATTGAAATAATTATGAGGCCAAATTAAAGTAAAAAGAACAAAGCACGACTAGCAGGTTGTATCTGCGCCCTCCTTTCACTGAAATGGTGAACTGGTGAATCCCGGTTGCTAAATACTACCACATTGGTGGAATGAGTCTTATTTCCTTCCCACATACAGGGCACGTTCATGGTCACGGGCAGGAAGTCTGCAAGTCTGCGTGAGGAGACGGCGGACAAAACCCCTCAATGCAATCCATATCGATAATCGTGCTTAGGAGAACTGACAATTACAATGTCTAAGTTCTTCTGCAAACAGCTTTCTGAATGAATTTATTCTTTTAAAATTATCTCTCAACTTGTCGTAACACCCGCAGAACTCCGGGAAGCGTTTCTTTAGTCCAGGTCCAGATCGTGCATTTTCATAATTCTGCAGTTTGCTGCAGACATAATACAACCGAACATTTTTGATGCCAACTTTGTTTAAGGAGGCGACGGCCAAGAGTTGCGGGGAGGGGGTGGGGGTTACATTTTTAGACCTAGAAGAGCATTTCAGAACCTTGATACTCACTATGGCATTAAATATTTAGACATTTAGAGACGTCATACTACCAGACCTCTTTGTGTGTGCTCCCTTAGTTTGGGCGAATAGGGTGCATCATCTATCATGGATGAGTAAGCTATATCGCGGTGAGCAGTATTTGCAGCATGTTATCGATGTTGAAATAGTCATATTCTTCTGCGGGACACTTTTTTTCTGTTGGTGACGTTTTATATATTTTTTCCCCGAACAAATTTAAAACAACATCACCTAAAACTTGTTTGGGCCCAAAGGGTCCACAAAGAATGTATTACTTATAGCATTATCATTACAATTACATGGATGGACCGGGGAGGAGGAGGTTCTCAGGCCTACTTTAATGTACTTGCTCCTTGCAATATCCTCAGTTTCGTCCTTTTCCTTACCTTGTACTCCTGTATAACTTTGTAAAACGCAAAATACATATGTTACTTATTTGCATCCTATTCCAGGATCCCTTATTGTTATGTAATTGTGCTTTCTGTTATTGATCGTGTCTGTCGCATTCCGTATAGCCTATCTATGGTTGTAGGTGGTTGGAAATAGGCCTATTATATTATACTGCCAAGAATCTAAGAATATAGGTATGAGAAATCCGACTATACGTTGCATTTGAGATAATCCGTGTTTCAGTGTAGTAGTTGTTTGTCATCGTCCTTTTATTTCGTCCCTTATTGCATTCCCTCCTTTGCGCTTGTAAGGATTGCATTGTCTTGTAAAAGTAATAATAATATGAATGTATATGCGTACGGTCTTCAATAAACAGAATACTGAAACGTTTATTGGTGTTTTACTCGGTCTGTCGTTACGGTGCCCCACTGGTAGTGGGATTATTTTTATTTTTGTGACCTGTTACACAATTAAAAGCTTGCAGTGAAATCACTAAAGATCTCAACATTATGGGGACATTTGAATGTGTTTTAGGGTTTTTCTTTTGTTAGCACGTAATCGTACATGCTGTGAACTAAGCGCAACTGTGGGTGTGTGGGTGTTTGTGTGTGTGTGTGTGGGGGGGCACTTCAGGTAGAAAGCTTGGGCAATGATACAGCCAGGATATGTCTTGAAGCAAAATGGCGACCAAAACCTTACACTAAATCCCAATTCTTGTCTTGGACATTTTTCTTTATTGCACCCATGATGATTGTATAAAAACTAAGCAAGTTTCCCCACAAAAACGCTTTCATAATATATTTTGAACCATTTTGCCTTGAAGCTGGACCTAATCAACGTCACTGGTCTGTTTCAAGCCCATAAGTGTTACACCCCAGTGCTCACGCGCCTCCTGGACCGGCCTTTGCGTGCATCCGGTCCTCTGGTTTGCATTAGGGGTTATCCGTGGGTCCTATGTAAAACATGAATACATGCACACACATTTAAAAGATGCTCAAAGAAGCACATGATCACAGACCGACGATGGTTTAATGGAACCCCCTTTATGTCAAATCCACAGGCTCTCCCTACTGGCAGGAAAGAGTAAAGCATTGCAGGACTGTTGCAGGGTTTTTACTCTTTTCTCTCAGCCATCTGACGAAGCTATAGTGTTGTTAACTTCCGCAGCTTCCAGCTTTGTGTGAATATCTCTACAATCCCACTGTCCCAAATACTGTATACAGACCTGCTACTACCTGGGTAGCCCTTTTCTGAGTTTGGTTGTGCATCAACACTCATTATTATTGTCCGAAGATATACCAAAGAATGAAGATATAACAGAGATCCGGTGTGTGTCAAGATGACATCATCTTCAGATTTGCTCTTGTTCATTGACAACTTTTCTTTTGACAGAATCATTTTTATATGAGCCTGATTGGTTGTTGTGGAATAATTTGGAGTGTGTATATTTTAAGACGTTTTGGAGAAGTCTGCAGACCTGAATGTGAGATGTGTGTTTGAAAGAATAGAAACTGCTTGAAAAACTCCCCTTATTTCTTTGCAAACAATGTGTCTTTCTATCAGGCGATAAAACTGTTAGTTAGTTTCCCCTACGTGTTGTTCGTGTTGTTATTCTTAATCTCATCATTGGCTGTAAATGCATTACAGTTAAATAGCGTCTACTAAAAAGCTTTAATTGAGGGACTCGCTGGTGGTTTTATGTTTTGGATAAACGCTTGGTTACGCATCTGACTAAGGCTGATTTGAATAATAATTTCAGCCTATTTGGAATAATAAATTACCTCCATTTCAGATTGGCATTCACATTACACACTGGATAATTAATTAGAATGATGTACTCTGTGTGTTACGCGAAATTTAACTGAAGAGTTTTAATACGCAACTTTTCCGCACCAGAGGCGTTCATGCCTCCGCGTTCGCCTTACATTCGAAGGGACTAGTAGAGCACAACCGTCACTGTTTTAAATATTTCCTGCAACTGAATAATTGCCCAGCCAATGAAATAACATCGGGATACTTTAAATATGCATTTGATCTGATTACCTGTCGCTCAACGATGTCCTTTTAACATATCTAATGCGCCGTTGACCACGAAAGCAGATAAATGGTGTGTGATGTTTGTGTGCTGCCTTGTGAAACGTGCAAGAGGAGAATAATGGGTGCAAAATTTAACAACAACAACATCCCGACTGTTCCACAGAGCCTCAGTCATTCCGTCAGATATTCAGGGAGAGACACGTTGTCTAAAAACAAAAAGAAAATCCTGTTATGAAGCAGTCAGAAAAAAGCAAGATATCTCATTAGCAAGTGTGATTACCTCAACTTCAGCTTTATTTGAATGTTCAAATGCGTAAAACAATCTGTCGACGTGGAAGACATATATTAATCGATGATATATACAGCAACTGGTAGTTGACCGTGGACATATCATAGCGGCGACTGTTTCCATGTTAATGCCTTGTTTTCAAACGTCTAAATAACCACCGGAGGTCATTGTAACGCTGATGCTGTTTTAGACTTGTTGGATGAGTCCTGTTTCACTGTGGCAGTTTCTGTGGCGCCTGGCATGTTGTTGTAGTCTTTTTCATTTGAGCTTCAGAGTATACGTGATGTGATTTGTATTTTGCGATTAATGTGTTATAATTCTTCTCAGGTATCCACATCCAACATGTCACTAGACACTAGAGAGTGTCTACCTGCCACCCTTTCATGTTTAGAATCTAAAAATGATCCCTGCCTTCAGATAGATCTCGTACTTTGCCTGTTGTCTGAACTGCTGCTTCACACACGCAGTGAGCTGGAATAAAACAAAGAATGAAAGTGAACCTCATTATCCGTAATATATTTAGATTATAAAACAGCATGAAATCTCAGTCGGCTTTGCAGCTCTTTACAATAGTGTCTGTCAGTGCGCTTGAGCACGTTTGACTTTGAGACTGGCTAAATCTGTTTATGGCGGCCTGTCTCCACGTCCCAAAGGTCAGTGAGCCTCACTGTGCCCTTCGCAGAGAACTTGTGTGACATGTGTCTGCGTCCCCCCGCCACCTCTCTGCTCTGCCGTTTATGGTACGAAGCTGGCGAGAAAAATAGAAAGCAATGTTGTTTTTACTAAAGTGCGTGCGTGTGTGTGGAAGTACGAGCGTTGACGTGTGTGAGAATGTGTGCGTGTGCGGCTGCCAGCCTGTGTGTTTTTCAAGAGGGTTTTTTCCAAGAGTTTATATAAAAGACAAACCTGAATGATTACCATGAGTCCCCCGTATAGTCTCACTCCTCTCAGAATGTGGTATATTGATTTTGACATCATGTGAAATGAGTTCTCCATAAGATCTATTTTGATATTTTGTGTGAAGGGTTCATCGCTGCCAGAGAAAAGCTTCTCTGACCAGTTGTCCGGATAATTGACAGAACTGAAAATCTCAGGTTTTGTGGATTTAAGGCACGATTTCAAAATGATTGGCCAATCGATTGGAGGGGGTTATTGTTCATCCCATAATATGGTGTCATATCTTTTGTATGTTGAATTGAAATCGTGCGAATGTCATGGTGACACTGTAGAAATGCGCATATCACCATCCCTATAGTTGTCGGTACGTTCTTAGGTGACATTTCGGCTTGAATAATATTTTTAATTTCGTGTGTTAATTGTTTTACTCACAGTGATGCTACATATGATTAGAAATCACACTCATCTCACACTCACATTGCCGACAATGTGCACGTAATAAAACCCTATTTGGTGTCCAGAGTCCGCCTGTTTAACAATCAAAACCATACAACGGTCTAAAAAAAAAGAAAAACTGATTCAGTGACGTGAATGAAAAGCATGATTCCACTCATGCTTTCTGCCTGCTGCATGTGCATGTATATATGGACGATATATAATGTTTAGTATTATAGACGTTGTTTGTCCCAGCCAGGCTGACGCATGGTCCCTAACGAATTGGCTGAAGGTCAAGTATGCAGCAAAGACATGAACAACCAGCAGTGCTTCCACACAGCTCCTACAATTTTATACAAGATGGAAAAAAAGTGTTGTCACCTGTTTAAGTTTGTCCATTGTCGGCTCAGTGCATGGACTCTTTGGCTTATGTGTTTTCCACCTAAATGATTATCAATATTTTATGTGCAGTTTAAAGCTCAGCGTGGCTTAGAAGAAAAGCTCGGGAAATCTGAAGCTCAGACTGCAAAGCAAATGTTTGCTTTGCAGTCAGTGTTTGGGCAGAGTATTTTAAAGATATCTCGGTCTCTGGATCTCAGAGCTTCTATTTTGGGTCGACATGCCTAACTAGTCTGGTGCAAGGCCGACGCGAACCAAAATAAAGCGTTTTGACCCTCCAAAAACTGTGCGGGAGTTTAACAAACGCATGTGATACACATTTATAATATACTTGAACAGCTTTGCTCCCATTACACCGATGGGAGCGTCGATCGCCCTTTGTTTTCTCCTCTAATGGCGTTTGGCGACAACATTGCAGATTGCACCAAATAATTAAAAACAGGGCAAGTGAAACACCTGCTTCTGTCCGACGGGATATCCGCGTAGTCACTATAATGAGACAATCATGTCTGTAGTGTGTTATGGCTTTTGTCCAACTTTAATATCCGTAAGCCTGCCCATTCCAGAACACACAAACGCGACAACGGTTCGTGCGTAATTGTGTGTCTTGTGCGTTATTTCCAAAACCACAAAACTTTATCTAGTGGGGCAAATTACAATGAATTATATCTAATGTATAATTATAAGACTTACTCAGCTATTGTCAAAAGATCGACAGTGCAATTCCAGGTGTTAAAATAGTTTTTAAAATATATTTGTGCATGTGACAGGCCATCGCCAGCAGTTGTTTCTGCTATATACGATCTTTATTTGGACTTTCACCGTCGTATTCAGCGGGAAGCTTGAATGAACAAGAGTTTCACTTTTCTATAATGCTAAGAGGGGAAAATATTCCTATATAAATTCAGGACACCCGAAACAACACACTGAAGCTGTTGCGCGAGTTGTTGTATCGTGTATCATTTTGGTTTTATAATAAAAAAAAAAGGGTAACATCATTGTGAAAGCTTTATCTCCTTACTGTTGAAAGAATGCACTCTGGAGATTGTTCTAAAAGGAGACACATTTTATCTTGTAAGTTATTGTGAGGCTTCCTGTTCGATGTGTTCACTGAGAGCTAGGTTGGGAAAAAGGCTCTTTAAGTGTTGCTGGAACTGTTCACAGCTCATACAACCAAGTTTAACAGCCCGACTTACATCCAATTAAACTTATCTAGGCCATGAGGGGACAGTAACAGGGTTACACTGGTTTCCCATGTGTCGCATTGACTTCCACTGACTGTGCAGGGGGTGTTGGTGTACTGCGCCGTTCCCGGTGCGTTTTGGCGCATGTTTAGAAACATATTAGAAACCCTGAGCATTGCTGTGTGCATTGCGTTGTTTGTTGTTGTTGTTTTTTTTACTTGAAGAATGCCTCTAAGTAAGAGGGTGACACCTAAGTTAATCATTGTAATTACGGAGCAAGGTGGTAATACATAGCAAATTCCTCAGACGCAGTCGTAAAGTGCCTCAACACTGATATTTAGTCAAAGTGGAGCAAGTATTTACAACACATCCAGCTAGCAGCAACGGAGTTTTTCTATTATTCTACATGCATTTTCTTTGTGAATCCTTACAAGATGCGTTGTGTATCTGAAATACACTCAGATATTTTGTGTGCTTTCTCAGCATATCCTGCCTGCTTATTTGGTGCAACCAAATCAAACTTTGCTGGGTCCTACTGCTCGTGGGATCAGCAGCTGAAGCTCGTCCATTCAGGGAAATGCACACACATGCTAGTCCTCATTTCTGACTGATAGTCTGTGAGCAACAAGGCGATGAGAGCCGGCGTTTAAGCCCTCCGAGGGCGGACATTGTGGCGGACGTTGGTCATATTTTGCCACATTACGATAAATGTTGAACACAGCCAAGAGTGCTATTTCTCAATCATTTAGTGGCTTTATTTGTCCAGAGTGTTTTGCAATCATCTAAACGTTTTCACATATCTGGTTGTCTTGGTCAGCAGTCCCTACTTTTATTAGTGTATTACTTATTCATGCTGTCGAATTACTTATTTATACCGTGCTAATAAGTACTATTGAAAGATTATGATGAAGAAGTTATTTGACAGTATTGTTTTGGACTGCATGCCTTACGTCCATTGGCCCTCTCTGTATTTCATAGTATCAAAATAATCGATTTTTCACAATCATGATGCTGCATCTGCCAAGCATACAAGACAGGCCGGTGTGTTTGCACGTGCGTTGTAAGCTGCTGTGGTTTGAAAAGGTAGAGAGGGAGCTGCGCTCACAAATAACCTCTCAAAGTGTTCTTTTTATTTCACGACAAAAATGCCTGCAGAATTTCAGCATTTTAACTGTTGTATAAATGTGCATCTTTGTATACATGTGCATGTATGACAATTCCATGTCATACAGGTCGGAGCGATAAGAAGTGTGTGTTTGTGTGTGTGTGTGTGTGTGTGTGTGTGTGTGTGTGTGTGTGTGTGTAGTGTAGTGTTGTTTTCAGCTTTAAATTCAGAATATCTAGTTTCTTAAATCCAAAATTCCTCTCATTCTCACCGTTTATGGTTTTCTGTAGAACAAAGGGATTTAGTGTTACTACAGCCATTCGAAGTTTTATGGTGGACGGAGAGGGGATTTTAGTGGTCAAATTCAAGTGCTGTGTCTGGACAGCTGTCTGCTTTCTTTGTACTTGGATGCGGGAAGCATCATTTGAGACAACCTTTTGTCTGTCCGGGTACTAAACAAGCTAATGGCAATGCCACTTTTTTCCACAAATACGACTGCAGTGGACTCTCATTTCCAATGCCGAGGTCTGGTGATGGTGCTTTTACTTCTACTGGCTGTTGGGAAACATCAAAGCCACCTAAATTTGTTTTCCATTGTTTTAGGCCCACACTTGTGCTGTGCCAGATAGATTGTGTGTTGGAGTATTGGAGACTAAGTGCATTGCAACATTTAGGGACGTAGGTCATAACCATAAACAATTGACCATTATATTAATTCCACCGTGTGATTGTATCAGTTAGTCTATAAAGACATGGGGATGACCCTCAATAGTACAATTAAAAGTTTACAATGAGACAGGAAAGAACACACAGGCGCATCTTTTCTCCAAACCATTCAGTTTATTACATTTTTTCTCTCTTATCACATAGCCCCACAGGAAAATGTCGACATGTAGAAAATAGGCAGAACATCAACTGAAGTTTATTTTACTGAGGGTGGAAATGTCTGATACACTGTGTGGTGACCAGGCCAAGTCTGTGTGGCGTTTCTGTCTATAGTTTACAATAAATAGATTTTTTCCCCCCTGCGCCCTGACGCCGAGGAGAAACGCTACCTAGTGAGCTGTTCCATCCCCTCAGTGTGTATTTCTTTGCATGGTCTTATTCTGTGCTGTGTGTCAATATTCACTGAAATATATTCAACTGAAATAATGCGGAATCCAGCGGTTGTATTTCACGTGTGTGCGTTTGTTTGCATATGTTTCTGCCACAAATGCGCCCACTTGACAACATGCAAACTGTTTATACTTATGCAGGAGCTTGAATTGCGCAGTAGTCTCCATGATCCAAATGAAAGAATAGGAGTGTGTTCAGAAGCTGCCCAGTCAACAGGCTCGCTTTGTCCTGTTGCCCCAAACCCATTTTTACAAGATCGTTTTAGTGGCTACATGCTGCTCCAGCTTATGCATCTTATCGTTTAATAAAAGAGAAACTAGCATTAATAACATAATATTACGCCGCATAATGGTATAGAAACGACAAGGCGACGTCACACACACACACGTACACACACACACACACACACACACACTCACACACACTCACACACACACACACACACACACATACACACACACCTACCTATGTTATCAGCATTAGTGCAACATATAGCCACCAGTGAATCCAAACAGATATCAAAACTGTGATAGAGAGTATAAACGTCTGACACTGCCACGTCTCTGTGTGGATCTCTGACAGTTAAAAACAAGGACAAGAGAACGAGTCTTATAGTTAGCGTTTGATTAAAGTGTGATGAAAAAGGAAAATAAAAATTGCTGAGCATATATAGGATAAAATGCCTTAGTAGGTTTAATAGGTTTGTACACTCTGTTGGCCACATTCACGTTCACAGATATGTTTTAATAGGACTTAATCAGTCACATTCATATTCATCTATTGCTATCCCAGTAAATATAGTAATACAAGTACTAGGGATGGCCAAACTGCTGCTGTTTGTGCTGCTGCTGCGACTACTACTGATAATAATAATAATAATAATAATAATGATAACAATAGTACGAATGATTATCTTACCTGTGAAACTGCACACTATCTCTGTGACAGCATGTCTGTTTAAGGGGCTGTAGCTGTTAAGCTAGCCCCACCATCCCATAAACATAAACATACATAGCACATACCGTCTCTCTCTCTCTCTCTCTCCCTCTCTCTCTCTCTCTCTTTCTTATTGTCATAAGTCATGGAACAGGAATCTGATACTGGTTTGCTCGGTGCGCTTATTGTGCTTGAAAATTATTCGTTTGAACCTCCTCGATCTGACTAAAGCCAACCACTCCTACACATGCAAGTCTTCCAAATTGATATATGACAATATCTACTTTCGATCACGTGTCTTCGAGGCGACTTAGACGGATTGCGCGTCATCTCGCCTTCCCAAATTTTTCCCTTCTGCTGCAGCTCGATTCCAAAACATCTATCTACGGAGTGCGAGAGAGGGAAAGATGTTTAACTCGGTGAATCTGGGCAACTTCTGCTCCCAGACGCGCAAAGACCGGACATCCGAGTTTGGGGACAGGACGGGCTGCGCGTCGAACATCTACCTCCCCAGCTGCACCTACTACGTCCCCGAGTTTTCCGCCGTCTCCTCGTTTCTTCCACAGGCCCCGTCCCGGCAGATCAGCTACCCTTATTCCACAAATCTGTCTCAAGTGCAGCCGGTACGGGAAGTCTCATACGGCTTGGACCCTGCGAGTAAATGGCACCACAGAAGCAATTACGCATCGTGCTATTCGGGAGACGATCTGGTGCATAGGGACTGTCTTCCACCTTCCACCATGACAGAAATGCTCATGAAGAACGAGAGCGTGTACAGCCACCACCACCACCACCATCCCACCCATCCGGGCTCCAATCACCCCTCCACAGGTTTTTACTCCGGCATGGGGAAGAACAACGTCCTCCCGCAGGGTTTCGACCGCTTTTTCGAGACGGCGTACTGCAGCAGCACGGACAATCAGTCAGACAATTGTTTACAAAAGGGCGAAGGGGGAAAGCTGGAAAGCGACTCCCAGCAGCAGCCGCAGCAGCAGCAGCAGCAGCAGCAGCCCACGGTCCCCGGAGCCGCCGCCTCGGAGCAGGAAAAGGAGCCAGCAGATGAAGAAGAACACACAAATTCAGGCTCATGTACGTCTTCTTCCGCAACAACCAAGGACGGCAACGCAGGCAAGAACAGCCACACGAGTAGGTATACCGAGGCTGTAAAATGGGGGAAGGTTAAGGGGACTCGCCCGGTGTTTTGTCGGTCAGATTTTATGTGGAGTTTTATAAGCATTCAAAGGATTTTATTATAACCCTACAAAGCTCTTTCTTGCATCGAGAAGAATTTTTACGATGGGAAAGCGCTTTGACAAAAGGGGGATGTTATACACAGACTCGTCCATGGTGGGAGTCTGTGAAATTTTTAAGAGAGAGCTATTGTGACAAATGTTAACTTTGATCGTGAACTTGCGTTGGGACTTTTTTTTCCAAGGGATTTTCTCGTCGGGCTTGTCGAGGGTAAAACCCAATTGGGCATAATACAGCTCTTGGCTTCTTGTGAATATTCTTATTGCGCTGATTTGTCCGCAAAAAAAGACATCCTGCATAGAAGATTGCTGACTTTACAGCCAACGTGCTTATCTACATGCTTGTGTGTCTGTGGAAGTGAACTGTGTCTCTACTTGCAAGTAGACACTACATGTATAAGTGGTGAAGATTTGCTTCGTCCATTTATAAAGGAAATGCATATACCTGCCAATTAAATTCTATTTCCTCAGAAGGAAAAGCAGATCTGCAAAGCCGTCAAGGTTTCACTGTGTATTTCATCTCCTGGTGAACACTTGCGTACACCTTGTGGATGACAGCACCCAGCAAAATGTAGACCATTGTCATTATCGTCATTAATATTACTATCGTGGAATGTTTGTAGCATATTGTCCGGCATCATGATCATGTATTGGTCCTGTCAGCCTGCAGATATCAAAGGCGGTTGCTCTTTCACATAAAAAAAATATATTCCCTCTGTCACCTGTTTGATACAAAGTTATAGGACCACTAGGGTCTGCATTGCAAACGTGGCAAAGCATTTCAATCCACTGCCAAAAGATTGTGTAAACTGTTCGTCCAGCTCCAGAGGAATGTGACGCATATAATGCGGCGAAATACTTCTGTTGTTGTGTATTTATAGCAGATAAACACGTACTTAGAGTCTGTAAGTTGATATTATTTACTTCTGGAGATTCAGACATTTAACACTGTGCATGGCTGGTTTATCTGATAGCCTCACCTACTTCACTTGACGAACGTGGACTGAAATGTTATCATTACTGATGACACCGTATAGCTCAATTCTCACGATCTGGCGCCTCCATGGCCACTAAAGGCTCCTTTGCGCATGTTAGTCCATGTAAACCTCCGTGCTGTTCCAGCCCACACATGATTTCATTTGTAATTTCTCCCTGCAGGCACTCCACGCACAAGGAAGAAGAGGTGTCCATACTCCAAGTTTCAGATTCGGGAGCTGGAGCGGGAATTCTTCTTTAACGTTTACATCAACAAAGAGAAAAGGCTTCAGCTCTCTCGAATGTTAAACCTCACCGATCGCCAGGTTAAAATTTGGTTTCAGAATAGAAGAATGAAGGAGAAGAAGCTGAGCAGAGATCGCCTCCAGTACTTCTCTGGAAACCCCCTATTGTGAGCCGAAGCCTCAAGTGTCACAGTCGTGGTTCGTGACATTAAGGTCTCTTATCTCAAAGTAACCATGAGCATAACCATTTGAGAGCCCGTATCACCAACAGTGCAATGTCAGAGTGGACAGTCAGGCCTGCATGGGAGAGAAGTCGCCATTTTCGTATTGCCCACGGGCGGCGGAATTGTGGCAGAAAAGGCCTACATGGTTCAAGTAATCATCTATGCTGTTTATCAACCTCTATTTATCACCAGTCTCCGTTATGTTTATTATGTTCTTCATATAGACAGATATGTTAATGACAAATGTAACGATTTGAATCCTTCTTGCGCAGACAACCTGCCCCCTCCCTCCCGGTCTATGTATATATCATATCATTATCTAATTATTTCTCGACCGGAAGATGAAAATGCTATTGCGAATGTCCAGGCTGCATTTTTCTCCATTGAGAACTGTGACGTCCAATCTGTGAAAGTATACCCCCCCTCCCTTGTACAGAGTAGCCTATGCAATGTGCATTCGTGACTGTAAATAGGCGTATATGTGGAATTCCCTCTCCCCGTCCCTGCTGCTATTTTTCACTACACTGCCCATACACTTTTAACAGCTTTAATACACATTAAATTATTTGCTTAAATCATTTGAGGCGTTTTGATTCCAGAGAGGAGGGACAGATCTGTCGGCCTGTGTATCATATTAATATAATACCAATGAAATAAACACAAATCGTATAGGAAAAAAGAAAGACAAAAGAAAAAGTATTTTTGTGTTTTTTTTTTAAATCATTACCACCGTTGTGACTGTGCACTTGCTGTTGAGGCTGTTGGTTTTGCTTGATAGGAAAGGCAACTATAGTATGTGTGTGTGTGTGTGTGTGTGTGTGTGTGCGTGTGTGCGTGTGTGCGCGCGCGCGCGCGCGCGGGGTATCACTCTGTAACTTCCTGTGTTTCACGAGGATACACACGTTACGGAGGCTGTGTGTCGCGTCGGCCTTATACTGGTTAGATTGGATTTTTAAGGTTACACTAGTTAAGAGTTAAATGTTTAATTTGAACATAACGAAGATCTCGGAAACGTGGAGGAAGAGGGGAAAGAGAAAGATAACCTCTTTTAGTACCCACTAAATGGAATCGCCATTCTTGCAGGCCAGTCTAGACACGGCCATAAACGCAAAGGCACTAAATAGCTATTTTTTTAACTCTTAATTGCACCGTCTGTTGGTGTGTGTGTGTGTGGAGGAGAGGGGGGGGGGGGGAGGGGGGGGGGGGG
>CAAKHB010001208.1:0-2500 GCA_901007665.1 Aeoliscus strigatus
TGTTTTTTTGGGGGGGGGGGGGGGGGGGGGCCGTGGGGGGGGGGGGGGGGGGGGGGGGGGGGGGGATGGCGTCATGCTGAAAAATCAACATGATTCAAATAGAATGTGTTTTGCTGTGGTTGTGTTGAACATCAGAAAATGTTGAATTTGTTTGGTTTCATGAGACAATGGAATCGTATGGAGGGGGAAAAAATAAAGACACTTCAAAAAAAGGAAAAGAAGCCAGGTGAAGCCACTGAAGGAGAATTGTCTGCTGCTGCTGTTGACGTCCTCCACTGTTTCCTGATCGGGACCCGTCTCTAAATGCGTGACGCCGAGGTCGTCTTCATCTACACCAAATGGACAAAAGCTCGCTCCTCCGTTCCCTTGGACTCAGAGGTCCAAACTCTTACCTCAGTCAGCTCAGAGGTAGTCCATTTCTCTGTCATTTACTGTGTGTGGGCATATCTCTTTATCTCCCTCTGTCTGGACGCAGCTGCCACCCCCCACCCCCAGTCCGACTCACCCTCTCTTGGTTGTGGGTGCGACAGGGCAGTTGGGGCCTTGGACCCGCCGAGGCCGAGGAGGGATTCACCGCTGTGCTAAGCCTCTGGCTCCCGGCCCCCTCCCCACCCCACCCCATCATGAATAATGGAACAGAGAAATACATTTATCTTTTAATAGCCTCGGCCCCCTAGCTGAGACTGATCAGTCTGCTCCGGACCGCCGCAGCACCGGGGTGAGGCTTGTTGGTGCCCCGCTCCTCCTGTGATTGTCTCTGCTCCTTTTTGAAGTTGGGTGCTTCTTAGTGTCCTAGAGATGGGTAATCAGGCTTGATTTCGGAAGGGTCAGGCCCTCTTCTGAAGGTGGGGGGGTCCTCCCCATGTTGCGTTTGTGAAAGAATGACTGTAATTTCACCACGTATATTTACCCAGTTTGACCGTTAACACTCTCCCAAAGTGCGGTGCGGAGAGGACGTCTCTCAAATCCGTAGACGATTCTTCACTGCTAGTTGTCTTCACTGCTACTGGTGCTCGAGAGTATGAAAGGAAATGTATTCAAATGAGGCGGCCGCGTAATGCTCGACGCTGTGGTGCAGCATAATGTGGGAAATAACACCGTCTCTCCTTGTTTAAGGAGGATGAGGAAGATTTGATCAGGGCTCTTTGTCCTCGTGGGCTCACACATCTGGACGTGTACACTCTGGAGAAGGCAGAGTGGAGCTGTGTGTCTCAGCTGTGTGTGGACACATGGTTCTCACTGTGGCACTTTCAGGAAAATAAACAGGAGAGAAATGAGGCGACGTACAGCGAACGGGATACACGGAGAATTAGTGACGTGTTGGGAAGACGGTTCATGTGCCTTCAAACATGTTTATTTAGCATTGTTTATTTCATGAGGATTTGATGTACAAACTTTAAATAGGATCATCCATGAATTGTACATGATGTATTTCATCCTAAATAAGGTCTTTGAGTTGGACAGTTTTATGGAATTCTTACTGTAAAACAAAGGATAAAGTAAATGGCACAATGCTTTGTGTGAAGCAAAACATGATTTTGAATCATTTAAAACATAAATATGGTTCTTAAATATGTTCTTTCACAATAAATATTTTATTTAATATTTTATTAAATATTTATATATTTTATTTTTTATCAACATTTTACTTTAAATGATGAAAGCATTAATCAGCAACTTGACAGATGACATTTCTTTGCACCACAAGTTTTTAAAAAACATGTTTCAGCATGGACAAAACCAACCAGTGTACATGTCCTCTGAGTGCTTCAGTCCAAACTTCCTGCCACTAACATTTGACCAGCTTATCACACAACTGAAACATACAGAGAACAAAACGCACTCGAGACACACTGACGCTGACATCACTTTTCCAGCCAGTTGAAGCACACACTTGCCCAACATGCCCTCTTCTCCTCCCCCTCTCCCGACACACACACACACACACACACACCTCATATAGCAGCAAACCCCTCTTACCCACCACTCCCCAGCACCTAAAGCCTTCAAGCAGCCGCAGCCTTGTGCAGTCATGCTTCTGTTGCCGGGCGTTGGGATGAGGCCTCCCTTGCTGTGGCTCTTGCTGGGTCCTAGCCAGCAACTCCTCAGCTCCCTGCTCTGCTCGATGGAAGGCAGAGAAGCTGAAAGCACCATTTATCATCACTTGTGTGGGCAGCATCACCAAGGCAACGCTCAGGCTGGCAAATGCCACTGCTGTGAATACTAATGAGGCTCTTGGCAGGCCTGCGTTGGCGTCAATCGGGCCAGGGTTTTACTATATGTGTGTGTGTGTTGGTGTGTGCGAGCGAGCGAGTGCTGGGCTCTAGGAGGGCTACAGTAGAGGTAAACAGTCCAAAGGAAATCAATTAAGTGTTTCCACAGTGTTTGGCAAGCGCTCTAATCTTCAGCACCACATTTTAAAACAAGGGCGAAATCTGCCTTTAATACCGCCCCTGCATTCTGCATGACAATAAACAAGCAGCGACAATAAACAGCCGAG
>CAAKHB010001208.1:7500-11149 GCA_901007665.1 Aeoliscus strigatus
AGCCATGTAAGTTGCCATGATCCAAGGTTTTGAACAAGTGTGATGTGATCTGATGTTGCTCACAGTGGCCCTCAGTGTGCTCAGGGAGCTTGTGTGTATGCCCAGACACATGAAAGACGAGAGGGAACATTGGTCAACACACCACAGGTCCGACATGAGCTGTGATTCCAGGAAGATCCAGGGAGACGCATATTAAACACCACCCAACTGATGACTCTCTCTGAGGTTCACCTTACAGTCGTTGTGAATGTAAAAAGAGAGGTTATCCTTTTTGAATTTGGCTGAATAGTACAGATCCCAGACTTCATCTAGCCATGCTAGTTCCCTTTCACATCACTGAGTATCTCTATAGAATGACGAGTGAGCTGTGGCCTCACGCGCCGAAGGAGAAAAAGGAGAAAAGGCAGCAAATAAACAAAAAAAATGTCTCCGAGTTGCTTTTCCTCGCCTTTCAATTCTACTCATTTTGAAGCAGCTGTGCGAATAATGTCAAAAATTCAGAGTGTCCGCTTTTTATATAGCTTTGTGTCAAGTATTTCTTTTTTCCTTAAGGCTCAGACGGAAACCAATGTCTGATGACACATCTGAGGTACTCTAAAACGACCCCGAGAAGAAAGCCAGCAAGAGAATTTAAAAAAAAAAAAGAAGAGTGGTGGTGTGTATGTGTGCTACCTTCTGTGCATGTGTTTCACTGTGCGTGTGTGTGTGTGTGTGTGTGCAAACACATCTGAAGATGGTGCAGATGTCCATTCGGTGATGAGCCTCACACACTGTTCAATGTGCCTCAAAAAGGGGGGATTTTCTCTCTTTGTTTCAAATTTCACAGGCGTCCAAATGGGCACAGACGCCCGTCCCAAACACACAAATAAATAAATAAAGTGGCTGTATCATTGGCCAACATCTGCAGATTATGATTAGCATTTGGAAATTGCGTCCTTGAATGAGATTTGGATGTCGTCCGTCAGCCCGCTTTTATGAGTGCGACTCCTTTCCGGGGGAACTAGAGGGTACAGCTTTGTCCTTAAATTGGCTACAATTTGGAGGGAGAAAGAAATCCTCTTCTCTCCCCTCCACTCCGTCCGTTATGATGTGCCGTCTGAACAAGAAAGAGACACTATTAATTGTGTGGAATTTGAATAGCTGTATTTGGTTAACCAGTTTCAAAGGGACTTTGCCCAAAGGAACTTCTCCCCCTACTGTCTGTCCTTCCTTTTTCTTCTCTCTTTATCAAGATTTTTCCGTCCCTCTCTAATTTTACACCGAGCGAACTGGCTGCTTCAGTGCGGCTGCATTATCTTATGTATTCAGCTTTCAGCTCCTCTCCCTCTCCCGATGAGGCGAGGCTTAATTGGGCTCCGGCTTTAAAGTCTGTAGAGCTCTCCACTTGCTCATAGAAACACATTCAGGGGCTGCTCATTCACTTCGAGTATGTGTTAGATGTACAAATATTATTTACTTTTATACTCCAAATCAAAAGGCACACACTTCCTGCCTCTCTACACACAGTCCATGCCGGAGAATTCACCGTTCAATTCAGGCTTTTATTTTATCCCCCACCCCCCCGTCCTCAATCACATTAAGACGTGACGCTGCTTAACAACAAAAGTATTATATAAAAGGACTATTTCATTACAGCATAGTGGTATTATTGATAAGAAAATATTAAATACGTCTTTAAAGGACAGTAATTATTACACGGCCATGTGGTGACGCTAACTCATTTTCATTAAATTTGATTTTTTTTTTTTAAATAGCTCAGTTGGTACAATTCATGTCTGTGAAATGTTTTGCAACATTTTGTACTTTACATTATTTTAAGGAATATGCATCTTTTTTTTTAATAAACTAAAAATAATTACAAATCAATCGAACCATTTAAAGAAAAAAAAACAAAACAAAGAACAAAAAGGGGACAAGCATGGCAAAGGGTGTGTGTGTGAGGGGGGGGGAATTAAATTTTCACCTCTTGGAGATCAGGCGACGAGAACAGCTTTGAACACACGCTAGCACATTCCTCCCAACCAAACAACCTGAGCAATTAGCTGCACCATTAGAGCCTGGAGAAGGAAGCTGTTCAGAGAAAAGATGCTGGCGAGAGGAGGAAGGCGGGAGCGAGTGACTCACACACAAACTTGGTGGCTCTTGTTTCAACAGCGAGCCGCTGTTATGTGGAGTGTGTCGGTGCTGCACGCTGGCCACGCCGAGGCCATTTCAGGCAGCAGCTGATGAACTGCAGATGAACAATTTCACACTTCCCTTGGACCTGAGCTTACATACTAACTCCTCCTCATTAGTTTTTGTCACTTGCTTGGGGTGCCAGGCACAGGAATAAATGAGACCGCTATCAGCTGCCGCCTTGATAAGCTGCCTTATCTCATTAGGTTCCACATCAAAGTTAATCAGAGATGGGAATAGTAATTGGGCGGCGAGACAATGCCACAGATCATGGAGCTTTTGTAGTGTATGTCATCTCAAAACATCAGCAGGCTGCGGCTGGAAGATAGGGTGCATCTGTTGGAGAGAGAAGGAAGGCTGTGTGTGTGTGTGTGTGTGTGTGTGTGTGTGTGTGTGTGTGTGTGCATGATGAAGAGCAAGGGGGTGAGTGAGAGTGAGTGAGAGAGAGAGAGGGAGACTGAGAGGGGAAAGGAGTAATGGCAGAGGCATAACAAGCAAGCTGCTCAGAATTAATGAGCTTACTCAATAAGAAAAGAAAAACCAATCAGTGTGTGTTGGGCAAATATAATTTGGGAATAATTGCTTGATTGCTTTTCTATAGTAGGCTGATTTGACCACACACAAGAACTGAGAATTAAGATGTCAAGACAAGAATTAATTTGGCAAGCGAGGGCACACAATGTGCCTCTCGCTCCACACTCAGGCAGCTCTGGAGACAGCGCGCAGCGGACGAGTCGCAGCACGCTAATGATGAAAACACAGTGGTAGATTGCGTATTCATTTCCCCGTCTCTGTTTTACATAAAGAGCCGCGGCTAATGCCACAGATGTTGGGATATCATACAAAGAAAAATAAATCAGTGTGTATGCTAACACATTTAATTGGCGTTTTTGCATATCCCACTTCATTGTCGATAGCTAGTTCCAGCTGATTTTTCAGTTTGCGTCCTCATTTATTTCCGTGTGTGTGTGATTTTCGGGAGGGTGTCTGTCTGGGGATGGTAATTGGAGCATTTGAACGCTTCCCGTCCCCAAACAGTGCTTATTCCACGAGTCGTCTCTCCTCTCTCAATTGCCGATTCATGAAGGCTCAGGGTCTGTCTTTCATTACTTCCTACCTGCTTTGAGAAATCAGTCTCAACCTCACTCACACACACTTGTGTGAGAGGCAATGAGGAAATGTTTTTGTCCTCTTAACAAAGTGCCAGTGGTCAGAGTAGCATAATAGAGAACACCCAACAGGAATACAGTGTGGAGAAGAGCCAAACAACACCCACCCTGGACCCTAATGGCCAGCTGCACCCCTCTAATGATACACACACACACACACACACACACACTCCACCGATGCTCCATTTCCCACAAAGGACACTGCTTAGTATCTGTGATCGGCTGCTGTGGACGGAGCACACCAACAGTAATCATGGAGCGGCATGGAATCCAACATTAGTGCTCCATTTGACATTGATCTAGCC
>CAAKHB010001208.1:45026-56477 GCA_901007665.1 Aeoliscus strigatus
TAACATGTTAGAGAATTAGCTGACATGATCGGAGCTGGGACCTGAGTCTGCGCTAGCATAACGTTACACAGTTTGTTAGTAAGGGTGTGTGTGTGTGTGTGTGTGTGTGTGTGTGTGTGTGTGTGTGTGTGTGTGTGTGTGTGTGTGTGTGTGTGTGTGTGAGCAGAGAGAAACGGAGGCTGGAGCTGGAAAGGGGGCTATTTGCTTATTCCAGATCTGACAAAAGAATGTAAGTTTTATTCATTTATTTTTAAATTTTGAACTATTCTATATCGTTTTTCTATTCTATATATCTATGTTCTATTGTGTGTTGTATCAGTATGCACTGGTAACAAACTGACTCCATAGTTTTATCTTGGAAGGTACAAATAAAATTGATTTTTTTGTCTGTTACCACAGTCAAATTATTCTCATGGTTATAAAGAAGATGGAAGGTCAAAACTGAAAAGAGGGATTTTAAAAAAAAGATTTGGAGTTTCAGCTTTTCTTGTGCAAAGTATTGTTCTTATTTTCTGACAGGCCTCCTTGATAATAGTGCTTTTGAATAATGGTTCTCTGATGCCTTCAGCTCACAGATAAAGAGTTCCAAACTACACAGCTATCTGAGGCAAATCTCCGACAGGGAAGCACGCGCGAAAAAGAGAAACCTTGAGCTTCTGAGAGATGTGAAGTGTCTCGAAATTAGCATGCAGGAATGTTGTCCTGACCGTGGCCCCCTGCAGCAACAAAAGGTAAACTGACACAACTTCATTTATCATTTATATCTTTCAGCACAAATTCAAAGGAAACAACCCACCTACTTTTTTGAAAAACATGATGCATGTCTGTAGAATACACACACACACACATGAAAATGAATATATTTATGTATGTTTGTATATGTGTGTGTATATATACGTGGAATCTATTTTATTTATTTTTAGTATTTATTGTAACTGAGCAGAAATGTTTTCTTGCAACTGCTTGATTGGACAACAGTAAACATTCAAATTTATCACAAAAAGCAAATGGACGAGGCAGAAAACAATGAGCCAGTCAGATAATCACTTAAAACTCAACGACGGTGCTTGACAATTTAATATCGAATTAACAAAATTGGCTAATTATGAATCATGGAGTTAATTGCCCAATATAGAGAGACTCTGAAGTGCTCCAGAGGTTTAGTCATTCTCTCCCCTCAAGCAGTTGGTGTATTTCCTCTTGATGCTTTATGAGTCATACATGCTTGTTTTTATTTTGGTTGTCATGTCGCCCTTTGTGTTATATTAGCAGCTCCCTCTGCTTTATCAGTGACATTTCAGGTGCAATATGAATAGAATGTTGTCGCACATAATCAGGTGAAAAGCTGTGTGATCATTGTACTCGACCTCCTGCAGTGCTGCATTGATAACAGGGATGGATAACAAGACATTTTACAATGTCTTAATCTGTAAGCTGTATTTACTTTGATAGAAGTGTGAAACTGATTCGATCCCCTAGTGGCCTTCATGCATTTGTTATGTTGGAGTTAATGCAGTTAGTGTGGCTGGACTGTGTTGAGACCGGTTGAGACCGTAATACTTGATGTCTCTTTCCTTTTCCTTTTGTACCTACATTTCCACCACGTCGATCTCTAATGTCAGACTGTCTATGTATGTGTTTTTACATTGCTTACAGGATGATTTTTTGAAAAGGATTTCCAGATTTGTAGAGGAAAAGAAGAGTGCAGAGAAAGATGTCGAGGCAGCAAAGGTAAATCTAACGTGACATGCGTAAAATAATTGTAATTGTAATAATTGAAATGTCACTTTACACCGTACGTGTCACACATTATGTTGAAGGGTTTAAAATAATACTCTTGATGATGGATCCTTTTTGGTTGTAATGCTTACAAGATTTATGCGATTTTTTTTTTTGTTGCATGAAACTGCGTTTCAGCTTTAGAGTAAATAGAAGATAAAAATAAAAATAAAGCCCACATTATGTTCTGTGAATCTGTAGAGGAGTCTACGTTTAAACCGTGTATCTGTAATAGCACAGGTGTCTAATCCCGGCTGGTGCATCGGTACAAGCGCTGTAGTTCAAGCCCACAGCTACTTTCTCCCTTCACTTAAAGCAGTTAAAGCTCTTTTAGATGAAATGTCTAAGACATCTCATAATAACTTGGAGCATGCTGTCTAGAGCAGTCACTTGTAACTGTGTGCAAACCCCCCCCCCCTCAGTATGTCGATATTGTAATGAGCAAAATGGTAGCGTTCCTCCATTATGCATACAAGCCATTGGCTGGCAGTGTGTATGTCCCTCAGGCTGCCGCATTCATTAAGGAAAGCTTACCGGGCTGAAAGCTGGAGACAGATGATAACGGGATATGATTTTCATATTTAATACATTCCTTGGAAGAGCACATGCGTGCTGCAGATTGATAGAAGAATCAATTGCTACTTTAGTGAAACACTTTCTACTTTGCCCTGCAGCTACCGATGGAATCACTCAGCCAAGAAATTAACTTTTCCTCTTTTTTTTTTTTTACCTACTTTGTGGATCTGCTCGGGCAGGCTGCATGGTTTACAGTGAATGTTATTAAGCAGCTAACTGTTTGGTATTTAAGACGCTTATCAGAAAAGAAACAGAAGCCATGCTTTTTGTTATTTTGTTTGGACGGATAATTTTTTTCTGCTCCCTTCTCTCCCCCTTCTGGTGACATTGACGACATGAATCAAAACTTGTCTAAAGGATTTCTAATAAGATTAAAAGTTAAAACATTGATCTTGAGACATTTTGCTGAAAGATATCATGGAAAGAAAGTCTGACCTTGGCACAGATACGTTACTAATATTCAAATATGTAGTGGATAGTTAGTACACTTCTAGGGATACGTGTGATGCATATATATACACACAGACACACACACACACACACACACACACACATATACACACACACACGTTCATTTGTGTGCTGCTGTCTGGACACTTAGCTGTATCTGCCAGTCAAACTCAGTATCGTTGACGTCCAGGTTGTTTTTTGTGGGCGCCTTGTCTCTGGATGGAAACCTTCGGTGTGACTTTTGTCATTCGTGTCCGTGTAGCGTTGTGGAGGATGTATGACTCTTATTCCACTCCAACTTGATGGTGTCGTTTACTGCTGTGTTGAATTTCTTATCCGTTATTTGTTTCATCTGTCAACTAAGCTCATATTCAAAGGGAATTCAACTGAACGTAAACATGAACACTAGTTTATGTCTTGATAAATGTGATTTTTCATCCCTGCAGGTTCAGTGTGCAATCAGACCTCCCCAGGATGGAAGCCTCTCTCAGCTGGCTGAGGATTCTACACAACCACCAATTTTGATAGGCCGCCAGACCTCCAAAGGCTCTAATGCTGAAACTCACACCACAAGTGTACACTCTCACCAAGCATCCCATCGTTCACCCAATAGCAGCATGCACTCCTGCGAACGTCTACCAAGTGGCCTTTTGAAAGACTTCAGAGTTGGCGGAGAGCATGCCGCCAGCAACCAAGCGCATTTATCAGATGACATTTCAGGCTCAAACGATTCTCCTGACGGCTGTAATTTGAGTGACAAACATGAAAGGACGCTGGCAGTGCTCCCATCTGCTCAGGCTTTCCAGGGAGTATCTGGCAACGCGCCTTTTGGGAGTGATGATGAACAAGAACCTCCACCTTTGGTGACCTTGACAAGTCTTGAGAGGAATCCATCTCCCTGCAGCGACAGTAGCCCGGGGAGGCGCAGGGATTTCACCGCAGAACACGGTGACTCCGCTGAGGGTGCTCATCGGACACCCAGAAGGGAAGATGCCGGAAGAAGTCAGAGCCATTTGATGCCGGAATCCCCTGAAGGAAAAAGATGTCAGGATAAACCAGGTTTGAAATATTCCTTTATCCTAATTACCTTCTGGTATAAATCGTGTCCTTCCTTGTTGTGTTTCATCCCTGAAATGGACTTGGAAAGCCTTGACTGGGATAAACAACGTTTTACCGTGCTTCCATCCAGATGAATGGGAGAGCGCCACCTCACTGAGTTCTGATGTGCAGTTGCCAGAGAGCAGTGCCAGTGACCTTTCCATTTCTTTGACGCCGTCTGAGTCGGAGGACGATGAACCTGGGGGTGTGGCGCCTGGGAGGAAAGACACTTCTAAACGGAGAGGTGATCCGACTACTCACGACAGCCCTGACTCACCATGGTTGAAATGTGAAAACAACCCCCCAGCGGAGGCCTCGGAAAGGTACGGCTTGTGTTTGTGTGTGTGATGTTACAAAGTAGAGAGGAGCGGGAACCCTTTGATTGCACTGTGGTCTAAGATTTGCTGCTGAAGAGGTTTCGACACATGGGCCACAAAGGACCACAGTGACAGGAGCAGTAGAACACACCCTGCACCTGAGACTGACAGAGAGGATTGTGGGAGTCAGCCATGCTCTCTGCAGCTCAGCAGCAGTGGTGGCAGTGATGCATCTTCCTCGGAGAGCTCAGGACCTGTCACCAACAATATTGCCATAATCCATGATAATGCTGTAACAGAGCAATTTTCTGCTTGAGAGACCTCGGGAAGTCCCCAGTGGAGGAGGAAATATGTGGCACCACAGAGTGTTCTGGAGGGTGGGTATGTGGACAGCACTTACAGCCACAAATCCTTAGTGTGATGATGGCCTCTGAGTTGAAGGATCATTTTGGATGGGTTTAGAGCCACAGCAAATCCTGTGTGGCTGTTTGCACCCAGAGCCTCTCCCGTTTCCTTATATCAGAGAATTTAATTAACAGGCTGTCTTCTGCTCTTGAAAAAGGAAGCGCATTTTTTTCCGTGTTTCATCTTAATTCTGTCCTTGGGTTCGACATATTGTGTTCGCTCTGAAATGCTTTTATTACGTTGCACGTATTCGATCTGTTATTTATTTGTCCTGTTTCTGTGTGGTCCGCCCGGCTGTTGATAGTTGGACCTCAAGAGGAGCCGCCGTTAGCCTTTGCCTGGCAGACAATGGTGGGGGCTTTCATTGTTGACGCCGAGGGCTTCTGTGTGCAAGGAGAAAACCGGAGGCTTTGATGTAAAGCTCCAAGAGCATCTAGTTTCTACCCTCTTTACCCCTCCACCTCTCTCCCTCTCTTAAGGTTACCGTTTATATTATTCCTCCATACAAACTCTGCAGTGAGGAAAAACAAGCCTGAGCACTTCATTAGCCTGTCCCATTTTGTATTCTGGTACCAGTGGTAGAATGTGCCTGAAGTAACCTGCGGTGGTCAGTGACCTCACTGCTCTCAAACATGTGTCCCTGACCTGCAGGTTCTTTGTCTGGTCTCAAAATACATGAAAATTGCTCAAAATGTTGTTTGTTTGTTTTTTTAAATTGTCACCATGATGTGTCACACCGTTACACATCACTGTTTAAACCGTCCACCGACATTGTGGTGGGATATAGCCCCAAACTGAATGTGTCAGTCCCAGGATTCGGTGTGCTGTTAGTACATGTGGTGTATTTTTCCTTCCCCTCTGTGTGTTTTCTTGTGCGGTGTATGCCAGCACAGAGATTCTCCTGACACCAATCACTCAATGGCGTGGCCTTTCCATGTGATAAACCACCTCCGAGTCAGTACTGTAACACTGTCGAGCAATATTGCAGCACAGAGCCCGACCTCTTCCTCCTCGCTGACAATACGCTCCTGATGATGTCGACATGCAGACAACAGCAGCGTCTAAAGTGAGGTTGGAGACCTTGACATCAAAGCCGGCAACAATACAATGAGAGAGGGGTTTGTAGGAAACACAACGAATTCACTTTCTCCCTCTCTAAAGGTCTCTTTTTGAAGAGCATTGACAAATAAAGTGGAAAGAGAAAGATGACTATTTCAAGACCCACGATGATGACAAGGGAGAAAAAAAGACAGAGCTTTTGCCTGTGCTACTTCAGCCACCCTGAAGAGGACTTAGCACAGACGGATTGCCCACTGCAGAAAGTCATGGATATAACTCGAGATGGCAGCTTAATCAGGAGGTTACCAGGAAACAACCTGCAAAAAGAGGGAGCAGTTGTTTGCTGACCCCTAACCCAGGGGCCCATTACAGATTGTCATAAATTCTTTTTTGGACTATTTTATGCAGAGGGGCTCAGGATCTCTCGGCTTGGGGTTTTTGGGAGAATTCAATGAGGACCACCCAGAGCTTAATGCTGAAGCAAGAGATGGATTCCCAATATCCACATGCATTAGGCGTGCCTTTCTCATTTTGCTGCCTCGCACGGCACCAGATTAACGTGTAAATCTCTCACCAAAAGAAATCATTTTGAGCCCCCCTTACCCCTTTTTTTCTTGACACTTTTGTGTATTGTGCTTGTGTGAATGTTGCCAGGTTTTTGAGTACAGTAAATGACTAATTTAAATGAATTTATGATACTTTATATTATAAGATTTGGGTTTCCCAGCAACGTACTATCATTACACTTTTCTACATTGTGAATTATTGAGTTTCACAGTTTCACAGACCTGCCCCAGACGTTCTTGAGTCACTTAATGGCATTTCCAGAAATATGCTTCTCAATTGTGTTGATCAAAAGATAAAAATATATTTTTTAAAATCTGAAATCTGAAATGAGTGTACTGATAATGATTCACCATGTTCATGTGATTTTTCTTTCCAGACTCTCACTCGAAGGACTCTTTTATCTGCTAGAGAGCATCGAGCAACGTCTCTGTGGCGAGCAGACACATGTGTACGGAGGCTCCTCGCTCGATGAAAGACGACTGGTTAGAATTATCAGGTATCCTGTTCATGTGTGCCCTTCAACCTAACAGTCCTCGGCCCCCGTCTGAATTAAATGTAGATTTATTTCACGGTAATGATGCCGTTTGCGCAGGTGAGAAAAACATATTATCCTTCTGCTGCAAGGACTCTCACTCTTGATGAAGTGTCATCGCCAACACGCGCACGTCTTTATTTCTGAGTGTGTTTCAAACACATCGGATTGTTACATTAACCGCCCTGTTGAATCGCTGCTGGGAGTCAGGGAGATAGAGAATGGAGAATGTGTTTCATTAGCCGCGGCTTATTGTTGTAAGCCCTTTACGTTTCACAACACGATTCATTTATCATAATTGGAGTTCTTGTTATTAAGTATGGTCTGAACCCCGTCTATGCGTATCTCCGTCTGTGAGCATTTAAAAGATGTCAACAACAGTTTCAGCAGTGGCCACCTTGTGCCGTGAACCCTCTTGCTGTGAGACCGTGACAACAGGTGTTGTGCGTATCGATGTGTTTGATTCTTGTTACGCCGTGCGACTGTGTATGTGGGTGAAGTGTCCGCAGCTGTTAGATGTAGACCACGTCCTCCTGACCCCTGGAGCCATCGCTGACTGCTCTCTGTGTGCTGGACAGCCTTTGTAACGGTTCAGCGGGCTTGAATGGAGAGGACCTTGAAGCGTGTGGGGCAGTTGTCGTCCATGAGCTGCAGAGGTTGTCATGGAGCACAGAAAGTGGCTGCCTGTTACCTCACGACTTAGTGAGTGCGCATCAGTCGAGCACCGATCCTTCTGAAATAAGGTAAGCATCCAGATGTTGTTCTGGGAATCCACTCAAGAATTCTTTTTCTCATATCAACATACAGTCATAATGGTGTTTCACAGTTTTACATTGTGTCACGGTAAAGTAGAACACATTGTGTGGATTTAATCTAGTATTTCTTGTCTAGACAACACTGTCAGTTCTGTAACTTATGCATTGTGGAGATTGTACAATAGAGTAATTCAGAAAGCATGTCAATACTCTGAAAGCTGATGCTGAAAAAGTCCAGGCATTCTCTTCTTTTCTTTGAATATTGAAGTGATTTACAGTGAAGGTGAGTTCCGCTCTCCAAACAAAGAGTGGATAACTGCCAGCGCAGTTTTATTTACAGTTTTTTATTTTATTTTTGACAGTGGGGCTGGCTCGCAGTTATAATAGACGATACCATTCAACACAGTCTCCCTTGTCCACAAATGTAAAGGTCATTTTCAGTGTCACCTCCCGCTGCAACGCTGCACGGGTGAATGTCATGAGTAAATTAAAATGCCCTATCTGTGACTTCCAGTCCTTTGGATAATGAGTAGTTATAGTCTGAGCCAAATCCGTGCTCTGCTTCAGTACCCTATTGATTTCGTGGAGACCTTTCCTGCTATATTTTCAATCTAAAGGAAGTGTCTATCATTGCCTATCCCTTTCCTGTGCAGCTTTCTATGGGCTCTTTGACCTTTTTTCAGTTTGCAACTACCACACACCATATATATTTAACAGAAAGTCATAAATTATTCCTCTCTTTTGAGGTGCAACAAATGGAATCGAGGCATCTCTTTGAGAATGTTACAACTTTTTTTTTTCTTCAAAAAATCTAAGAATGTGACAGTGTACAGACGAGGGAAACATACATTTGATCTATTGTGTTTCCATTAAGAAAGCCTCTGTTTCTATCTACAAATCTCATCCCGCCACCCCCACAACAGCACCAACCTTCCTCCTGATGCTGCTCAGCTGTGGGATCGCTGGTTCAAGCACGCCCTTCTGCTCAAGGAGCGCCGTGTCCTCAGCACCGAGCTCTTGGTCGAGCTGTTTACGCCGCTGCTCCTGGCGCGCCATGCCGCATACAGCCACCAGGTAGCGTTGAAGTCACATAGGCTCGCTAGTGCACACGCAAATGTGAAGTGACACCTTCATGGATACTGAGTTGCAAAGGCGTGCAGACATTAGCGCACACACATGCACACGGCAGCAAGTGTCTGTCTGAAAAGAGTTTGTTTCTCTGGGCGTTTGTAAAAGAGAGTTGCAGCTGGAAATCAGAGACCTCTTTGTGTCTGGTGGTTGAAACCAAGCCCTGGCTGCCTACTCATCAGATTGCTCCACACGTCGACCTCGACAAAGGGAAACCCTGACCCATGCACTAATCACAAATTACTGCCTCTGCTCGGCCTGTTTCATCTCATCCTCTCCCTCTTATTCCTGTTACGGGTCTCGGTGTAGCTGGAGTCGATCCCAGCTGTCAGCGGGTGAACGTCTGGGTTCAACCTGGACGGGTCACCAGCTGAAGGACAGACGACCATTCACACCTACAGGGGATTCAGAGTGACCGATTAACCTCACCATGCTGTTGGAGGTGGGAAGAAGCTGGAGAACCCGGAGAGAACCCACACAGACACTGTTTCATCTCAGGTGTATTCATCTGAGAAGCACTTTTAAGCCCGTTTAATTTGGTATTTACCAAGTGCACCAGATCTGTGGGAGAGACAACCGGTCCCTCTCTATAAGACACAAGTTCAAACTTCCCAGTCGTTGACCTTGAGCAAATGATGCTCAATTTAACAAGGACCGAAATCATCATGAGTTGATTCACACTCTGGGATTTGTTGATGACGAATCTTTTGTATTGGCCATACATACCTGCAGGCATTTGTTGTTGATTTTAGCTTGTTGTGGAGTTTATTCTGGCACAGAGATGCTGCTCCAGTGACTCTGACACAATAAGACAGGCAGAAAATGAGACCTTAGATTTTCTTGAAAACACCAACTGACGGAAGTGAGCGAGCTGCTGCCGTCTGCATCATTTTGTCCAAGTGCATTCGGAACAGCCTGAGTGAACGACTTTTTCTGACTATCGCTGTCACTTGTGCTCGGTCTTATTTCTACCTCTCACCTTCTGATTCTCTCTTTCTTTGCCATCTCTCTCTGTGTATCTAACAGAAATTGCTGTTCACTCTGACCACACAGCCTGGCCACTCCCTAACATTGGGGCATGCAACTCACATGCAGACACTTAAAGAGGACCTTTGAATATTCAAGTGCTAACAGTTGCATTCATTGATATTTAAAATGCAGCAGGTCTGCTCAAGCCCCTCAATCCACAATACATTTGATTAAATCTAAAAAAAAAAAAAGAAGAAAAGAAAGGAAAACAGAACAAAGACCGATATCTCACACAATGATCAGGACAGATTTTATTGTGCAGCAGCATCAAATACGACGTGCAGGCTCAGATTGGCATGTGTTTCCGTCTCCTCCTCTCAGAAAATGAAAGCTTGAACGTTCCCAGTCGTCACTGTGACCCACTGATAAGAACTTCCCGTGTGCTTTAAGTTTGTCACTGACAGAATCCTCCTGATCATCCCCTCCATATTAGTGCTCATTAAAAGTTGCAAATGGCCATCTGAGGCTGAGAGGCAGCGTTTGAACACAAAAGACAGACGACGATGGCAGAATTTGATATGGGGGGTGGGAGAAGGGAAAGAAAGGAAATCAGTGTGCAGCATCTCCCTGCTCCTCATCTGCCGGAACGCTTCCTCTTAATTGTGTATCCTCATCTCCCCAGAGATAAAAAATGAGCTGGAGGGGAGGAAGAGAGCAGTTTGTCTCCATCCTCTCAGCCAAGAGAGGAGATATTTGGAACATGTTGCACATTAACACCAGGCTGATTGCATTCTTTAGGCACTTCGCTAATCTCATGGATGAGAAGACAGAGAGCAAGAAAGTGATTGAGGGGGGAGAGTGGAAGCTAGAGCGTGTAAAACAATCTTTTTTTCCTTAAAAGAGTGACAGAAAGTGAAGTTATTTTCTCTTGGCGTTTGAACACGTAGCTCTGTGTGAGCAGTGGACAGTGGACAGTGCCTTCACCAAGTGGGAACAATTAGGAGTGTGGTTTTAATTTGTGCTGCTTGCAGGCCAAAGTGCTGCTGAGGACACTCCTGTCCTGGACGTGTGAGGATAGCCCCTCAGCAGAGGACCACAGTGACTCGTCTTCTTCATGTGGTGCCTCTTCCCCCCTGGGTGACGGTGGCGACATGAAGCCTGGCAGGCCGGTGCAAAGTCAACGCGTCCAAGGTAATATGAGAGTAGAGCAATAATACAGACAGGAATGAGACCGTTCATTACACAATGACACAAACAGACATATTAACGACATTTTAGGGATCATTTTGTGTCAGTGATGACAGTATATGGAGTTTTAAACGACTACTCACTATTATAGTTACTTTGTTTGATAATTCATAACATATGCATGACTGACAATAAAGCCGACTTCGACTTCGGTAAGTTGGCTCCATGCTCCATGTTACATGTAGTGTGCTCGGCAGTTCATGTTCCCCACTTCTGGACTGGAAGGACTACTGCTGATGAGAGAAATAACTCCTAAACCAAAGAACGTTTTCAGGAAGAAAAACGAAAGATGAATGTTTGAGTTATTGGTTAGGAGTTTTAGTTGTTGATGATAGTTTGCTGACGTCACCAGTAGATTTCTTTACATCAAGCACAGCCGAATGAAATGTACCATTAATAAGTAGAAATTTACCTGGCTACTGTTTTTATGCAGTAACCTCTGCAGAGGAGTCAAACTTTACTGTTTATGAAAGAAATCAATTTTTTTTCTTTTTATGAGCAGCCTGGCTTTCATACAGCCTTCTATTCAGATGGAAAGAAAGACCCCCCCCAACCACCCCCCCCCCCC